>JAOWBN010022933.1:0-10565 GCA_028565015.1 Pinguicula moranensis
TACATCGAACGAGTAGTACAAATTCGATGTTGACCCACTTTCTTGATATGGCATGAGCCATCTGGCATTATAAGCCCTGAAGCCGTGAGGGTATATTATTGGAAATATTTCTATTTCGTGATTTCCCTCTGTGACCATCCAAGGCCTTCTGCTGGCATAAGGTTCCACCAGTCGCCCGAAGGAATCCCATAGTGGCTGCTGAGTATCGGCGTAGGATAGATCGCCAGGCAGAAGTAAAACATCATAGTCGGTAGCGCCAATGTGAGCCAAAGTGGATGCCGTCCATTCGGTCTGTCCAAGGTCTCCTGTAGAAAACAAAAGTTTATTTTTTACTTTTTTAACATAAGTGAGTTAGGTAGGATAAACTTGTTGTTGTTGACTATTGTATTGATGTTTCCATCCACTCCTTGTATTTTGTAAGAACGTGTATGGCTAAAGCCTAAACACATTCCGATTTAGGCGAAAAGATCCAACCTAGGCTAGGTTTCCTGCAAAGAGGGAACTCGGGGAAACGAAACTATTGTGAATCTATTCGAAATTAATGCGATAGGACCCATTATTATTATAAGGTTACGGCCGTTTATGTTCCAACCAAAAAATATAAAAAGAATTGTGAACAACTTATTTTTCAACGCAAACATAAGACATACAAATTAGAAAAATGAATAAAAAATATAAAATAACCTTATCAGCAGAACAGACAAAAAAGAAGAGGGGGGAATGAAATCCATAGAAGAAAGATAAGATCCCAACGACCAAAACAAAAAGGTGAGCTTGCAAGTTTTCCACGTTACTCAACCCAACAGTCACATCGGCGGATCTAGGAGGGCCCAGGGGCCCTGGCCTTGGGGCCTTGGGCCGTCCGACTGGGTGCTCAAGCCACCCCTTCAAAAAAATTGACCCTTACAATTACAACTTGTAAACTAGATTCGTCTTTGCCAACCGACCTGACGTAACAAAACAACCTTCCCAAAATATTTCAAAAAAGAAGACCACGCAAAATTCACAAATTACCAGCAATGACGAACTCCACCGGAAAAGCCGACGGCGGTGTCCGAAAGATGAACTCCGGACCCGATTTACCGCATCTGTAGTAATAAGTTGTGCTCGGCTCCAGCGGCCCGATTTTGACGTGGTGAATTTCGCCGGAAGTGTAGAAGAAGTACTGGTAAGATGTAGTCTCTCCCACGGCGGAGGCGTCGTAGCATCCCGGCGTGTTTCCGTACTCAACTATCGATTGAACCTTTTGCTCCGAAGTAATCCATGTGATCCTCATGTAATTTTGCCCGGCCAAGGAAATATGCACCTGTGAGAAATTGATTGAGATGAGACAAAAAGAAGATAATAGAAAATTTATACGTGGTTAACCTGTTGAGGCTCTGAATCCGACCGATTATGTGACCGGAAGATGAGTGGCCGGGGATATGGCCGGGTATATTCCGGCAAAACCATGGTCGGAACGAGCAAGGAGAGCAAGAGAAGGTGCATTTGACAGAGAAGTTTCTTTTTCAGAAGGAAATGCAAATTCATCGCGCGAACCCTTTCCGTGAAATCTAGCGAAGCACATCTGAAATATGTTATGTACTGTGTAAACTTCCAATGAAGAGCTTCATTTAGTTTTGTCTTTTACAATCGTTGTCAGCAAGGGGGGTGGATTGACGTCATTGGGCAGAAATTGATGCCAATATTGTACTTTTAATAAGATTTAACAGTTAGCACTAGACCTGGGCAGCGGAGCGGGCGGAACAGGAACCGCCCATTTCGCGTTCCGCCCGCGAAGGTTGCGGAACCGATTTTTCGGTTTCACATCCGCCCGCGATGAACAGTATTCCGCATCCGCCCGCTCCGCGTAATTTCGCGGGCGGATGTGGAATCCGCAAATTCCGCCTAATTTTGTGGGCGGATGGATGCGGAATTTGCGGATTCCGCGTACGGGGCGGATTCAGAATCCGCGGATTCCGCGTAAGTAAATATGCCAGTAAAAAAAAAATTGTGGGCGGGCGGATGCGGAACCCCGAGGAATCTGCCGGCATATATTTTATATTTAAATAAAAATAAAAATATAAAAATAAATTTATGCTGGCGGATGCGGATTTCGCAGAGCAAAAAATCTTCTTTCCGCATTCCGCCCGCATAACTTTGCGGAATACGATTTTTCATCCGCATCCGCACTGCATTCCACGTTTGCGGGGTACCTCCACTCACAAGAGTCTCAGGCTTCGAGAATTCTGTGTTTCAAGAGCTTCTGATAATGTTGTTGGTGCTTTTGCTTGGCAGTTTGGCACTTATTATCTATTTTGATGCTTTCTACTCAAATTGAATCAACGTGACACTCTGACATTCTGATATTAATACTGTGAAGCTTGTTTCTTATACAGGGATTGAGAGAAGATCTATCTGGAGACTCTTTGGTTTAGGAAAGAAAGAAGGAGATATTGGGTCAATAATTCCAAGTGAATACCCCTTGCCTGTCAAAACTTATAACAGTAAGAAACCAACAAAAAATCTTCGAGGAAGAGAAAGGAAAAGAAGAATGACCATTCTGATGTGAAACTTCATTACTTGGTGATTGACACGTTTCATAGTCCTTAATCATGTGTTGATGCTCTCTTCTTATCTCAAGATAGCTATATGGAAAACGTGAAGCAACTTTCTATGATGATACAAAAATAAGAAGAAGATAAAACAGTTGTGAGATTGCATTCTTTCAAGTAAGCGTTTTTAGAAGTTGGGGATGCTTTGTTAATTGAATGTTATTTTTATATTATATCAAATATTTTTAACTTTTATTTTTTTTAAATATTTAAATAAACAAATATTTTTTTATTTTTAAACAGAAAAAAGCGGCGAAAAAAAAATAGCATTTTAGCCCACCCCTAATTTTTAGGGCTAGTTCCGTCCTTGGGCTTATACACGGATATTGTTTGGGCCAGTATTTTTTTATACACATGGTTTTTGAGTTGGGCCTGTGGGCTGTGTGGTTCTTATTTCTTAACATCTCTTTTTTATTTTTCATTTGAAAATTGGGTTTTATTTTGTCTGAATTGGGTGTATTATTCTAGGAGAAGTGATATAGCGCACTAATTTTAGCACACTAAAAATACACTAATACTGTGGATCCATTGATTTGACCAATTATTTTTCTGTGTTTAACACTTTTGGGTCCACTGAATCTGATGTGGTAAGTATTAATATATTTTTAGTGTGTTAAATTAGTGTGCTAGATCATTTCTCAAAAAATTGAGGCTACATATAACACTGTCAAAAAATTGGGTGGGTCATCCGCCATATCCCTTATTTGTGGGCGGGCCAGACCAGGACCATTTGGGGTCTAGCACTAATTAGAGCGATACATGGGGCTTCTTTACTCGTGGCCCAATAACAGTGCTCCTCCGTGATGCCCAAATTGTCATGATTTTGTTTTTGTTGCGTAATTGATGATTCAGAAAGATGGGTGAAGTGAATCATTTTCGCGAAGTGTTGAATGGGTTCAGGATGATTTGTTATTTTGAAGTGGAATTGTAGGATGGAGCTCGAAACCAGAAAAGGCTATGGTTGGGCAGTTTCAGCTGGATTGAACGCAGCTCTCGCTGCCATATCTGCCAAGTTCTTTGCATCACAGGTGAAGTAGAGTATGCGTTATAAACTTGTGGGTTGCTTGAATAACTGCCCATTTTGTAAATTGCTCTTTCGCTTTCCTATGTTTCCTCTTCATATGTTGCTTTGTTGTTTTTGCGGAAGATGTATGTGGAAATGCCTCAATGGATCTGTTCATTCTGGATTGGCTACCACTCATGATGTTCATTCACGTATTGCTTTGAATCCATGTGCATCTTTTCCACTGATCTGATAAAGATACTGGAACTTCCTTATTTGTTCCATTAACATGGATTTGATTCGCTTGTTCACTGAATGTATGTTCCAATTAAGGTTGTGGGATTTAGATTGACTCTTGATCTTGTTAATGACAGTTGAAATATGCACTGGTTGTATCTTTCAATGTTTTGATGTGGGGATGCTATGTGAATAGCATGAAATCCCTCTCCTCTTTGCAAGCGACAGTGACAAATTTTGCTACGAACTTTGTGTGTTCCGGATTGGCTGGATTTTTCCTCTTTGACGAGTCGTTGCCTGCTAAGGTAATTTTTAATCCATTTGAATCACTATGCTGATAGTTCTCATGGGTAAATGGTATGCTTTCTCTCCCACTCATTACATATTGAGTTAGGTAGTATCATAGGTAACTCAAGTGCGTGTTCAAGTTTGGAAATATCTGCAGCTGAAATTGATCTCAATTTTCCGATTCTTGCTGCAATATTACTCCCTTTCCATAGTGTTGGATAGAAAATTAGAGTGAGAGAGACAAGATTTTCAGTTAAATCATCCCATGCTATAACCCTATATGCTACCTAAATGATGTCATTGTGTTCAAATTGTAAGAACAACAAGGTTTGGGAATAGAACAAGAACAGCCAACTACTTGACTAACGCATCTATAACAGTGGTTTGCAGGTGCGGTCCTAATCATAATCGGTGTTATTGTTCTAAGTAAGTCGAGCATCGAGAAGAAAGTGCATACTAGTTAGGTTCAAGCGTTCCAATGCTTCAGACTGTTTATCAGATGTCATAACTGCTTCAAAAAGTGGATATCTCTGATTTCGCCGAGTAGATTCATGCGAGGATAGACGTGTCTTATGGAATGAGAAGTTCAAAACAATGTTTTTATACCGCCAGCTTTGATTCTGGTCTTAAAAGTCGGTATCTGCTTTGTGACAGTATATCTGTAGACTGTGGGCAAGCAGCCATGTCTCTGGCAATTTGGAGACTTGTTTGTATTTATTTAAAGTGCTACTGTTTGGGGTGAAACACAGCAGGAAAACAAATTTGTGACAATTTGTTATATGCATAGATATTTTATTAAAATCATTTTTTATATTTCTTCATCAACCATTAACGGCAATGTTTTGTACTTCTTCGAATTAGATTTTTTTTCTCTTTTTTCTAAAGATTATTTCAAAAATATTATTTTAAAATTTAACTTTTAGTTCTCTTTTTTCTTTTTTTAGTCAAATTTCTTTTTGATAGGATGATATTTTTTTTAATGACAATTTTGTGAATAAATGAAAGTTATTTTAAAAATATTTAACTACATACACTATTTAATTATATTAATTTTTTTTACTGTAAACATTATATATATATATATATTAATTTTTTCATAGTTTTTTAAACAATCAAAAAATATAAAAGAAGAAATATAAAAAGAAGAAAAATAATGGATAAAAGTGTCCCTAATGCTACGTTTGGTAGCAGATCAAAAAGCGGTTAAATTTGGATATCAAAGGGTTATCCAGGTTCTGCCGGTGTTTGGTAGCCACACAGTTTTTATCCCACGGCCAGAAGAATACGGGATGGGCCCAGGATAACTTTGAGTTTTGTCTACAAATCTTGTCCGAAAAGTTTGGGCGGATTGAGTTATCCGCCATCTATCCCAATACTGAAGTTACCTATATGCAATTATGTTTCAATATTTTTTACAACAATATCACATATAAAAACACACCTCAAATCTAATTTTTGGTACTTTCTTCAAATCGATCGGACAATCTCCACTAACGGCCGTAGGGCTCCATATGCTCCATCCCTTCTCCGGCGAATGAAATCCGTCGCTTCCAACGACAGTAACGTCTCTTTTGCCCGTTTAATTTACTGTTTCCTTTTGTATTTGGCATCTACGGGTTTTCAACCAATTTTTACCTGGCATCAACCCTAATCGATAGAATAGTTATTGGGTTTTCAACCAATAATCTTTGCATCTATGGGTTATTTTGGTTTGATTTTGCTCTTTACGTGTTAAGTGGTGTTTATATTTTGCTCATTTTTGCTCGATTTAGATTACTTTGCTCAATACATCTCCTCCATACGAGTTCACTCGATTTTGCTCCCACCCGGGCTGCAATTGGGCGTAAGGGTCATTAAGTTTGGTGTTAAGTTTAGGTTTCATTGATTGCTTAATTGAGATTCTTAGTTTAGGGTTGAGGGATTGCTGAATCCAGTTTCAGTCGTCACTGGACTTAAATCATTTTTGGATAAGTTCTATTATTTAGGGTTGTTCTATGTAGCAGGATTCTTGAATGTAGTTTCTTGCCTCACTGGACTTGATCATGTTTAAAAGTTCTGTTATTTAGTTTAGGATTGTCATTTAATAGCAAACTATTTTTCAAAACATATGCAATTGATGTCATTTACCAGCAAACTGTTTGTCAAAACATATGCAATTGATGTCATTTACTAGCAAATTATTTTTCCAAAGTTAGCTTTTTTTTTGAAAGTTTAAAGTGTCATTGGTTATCCGAGTATTCAACGCTTTTGGTTCATTGAACTCTATGCTGAATTTTTTGGAGGTTGCGACTGTGTTGATATGCGTAAAAATTTTCGTAAGTGTGCTGCCCATTATCATAAAAATAGCAGAAAGTAAGAAAACAGGGCAACATGGATGCATAAGCGCAGGCATGATCGAAATGAACCTCCCAAGTATTTGATATTAGACAAAATCTCTGAAAGATTGGTATTCAATGAAAGGATAACTCAAGATTCAAATAGGGAATGCTTTAAGAACCTCAGGATGTCGAACAAAGCTTTTATAGAACTGTGCAAAGTTTTGAGAGATGATTGTAACTGACAACCATTATGTGTCTTTGGTCGAAAAGATAGCTATCTTCCTACGGACACTTACACACCACCCAAAAAATAGGATTTTGCAAACTGATTTTCAGCACAACGGCCAGACCATCAGTCAAGCATTCCACCAGGTGCTCAAAGCTGTGCTCAAACTACATAAAAGACTACTAGTACCACCAACTTCAGTCGATGAAGCAACTACTGATAATAGATGGAAATACTTTAAGGTATATGTACTATGTTTACTAAAAATAACTTTCCACTTTAGTTTGACGTTCTTTTATTCGGTTGTAGGGATGCGTAGGTGCACTAGACGGTACCTACATACCGCTACACATGTAGAGGGAAGACCAACCTAGATTCAAGACAAGGAAAGGTCATCTTTACACAAATGTCCTAGACGTCTGTGATACGGAAGGGCGTTTCGTATACATGTTTGCTGGTTGGGAAGTATCAGCAGCAGATGGGCACGTGCTTCGGGACGCAATCACTCAAAATGGACTAAGGGTCCAAACTAGTAAGTTGAGTATAATCTTGTTTTGAATGGTGTTTAGATTATATGTTTACACGATGTAGTTCCTCGCATTTGAAGGCACTTATTGCTTGTGCTATAGTGGATACACGAACTGTGAAGGTTTCTTCACTACATACAGATAGATGCGTTATCATCTACAAGAGTGGGGTGGTGCCAATCACAGACCACAAAATTACAAAGAGCTATTTAATCTTCGACATGTTTCAGCCCGCAATGTCATAGAGCGAGCATGCAATATTTTGAAGAAGCGATTTGCCGTGTTAAGGAGTCCCACGCATTATCACATTAACACCCATTTTAATATAATTCTTATTTGCAGTCTGCTTCATAATTTTGTAATCAACGTTACACCATATGATCCATTATTAGATCCTACCACTAACCACTTACCTGGAGTTGATGAACAAATGAATGCATACGAAGAAATAGATGACCACATTCAAACAGTGAATTCGTCTCCTGGATGGAATTTGTTCAGAGATCAATTAGCCAATGAACTTTGGGAAACATACAATTTAGTTAGGGGCTAGCTGATTTTATGTATCCATTGTGTTGTGTTTTTCATCTTGTTTACGTTGTTGTGACTTTATACCTTTTTTGTTGAGGACTTGGACTTTATTTGTTCTGGCCGTAGTACAATTTTCCTCTTTATTTGCTCCATTTCCTT
Source organism: Pinguicula moranensis (assembly GCA_028565015.1). Lineage (NCBI taxonomy): Eukaryota > Viridiplantae > Streptophyta > Magnoliopsida > Lamiales > Lentibulariaceae > Pinguicula > Pinguicula moranensis. Next base: position 7,884 of record JAOWBN010022933.1, read on the forward strand.
GTTTGTTTCATCTTTGTTTGTGTACTATTTTGAACCATTAAAGGTCATCATATAATTTGTGTTAATACGTAACTTTATATTGTTTTTGGTTGTTTTTTTCTCTTGTCTGTAGGGTTTAAAGATGGATCCAACAAGTAACTACGACGAGAGGGATGTCACTTCTGAGAGATTTGATTAACTCGGGCAAGCCACTTGAAGGACAAGACCTGGAGTAACAACGCCGTATAAGCGTCTTGGGAGTAACAATGATGCGGCAAGGAAGCAAAAGGAAATGGAACACCATTCAGAGCCATCAAATATTGAGAAAGTGTATCTCAATCCGGCTGAAGAAAAGGCTTTGCTTACAGCCCAGACAGACTTGACAGAAGAGGTTTGGAAGGCTGGTCAGGGATGGAAGATGGGCACTCACTAGAAGGCAACGACGAAGGTACGATCTTCGGTGGCTGGCAGTGCGATAACAACCAAGAATGTCAAAAACAAGCTGCACAACTTGGGTAAAAAATATCGATTACTCAATGAATTTTCTAAATTGAATGGAGTAGCTATGGATCAAGGGATTCATACAATCATAGTCGACTCGGAGGACATGTGGAACGAATACAAACAGGTGGAGAATATATTTCTGCACTTTATATTTTAGTTTTGTTCCATTTCCTTTATTTCTTTGTCATTTCATTGATCTTTGCAGGTTAACAACATGTACCTATCATTGAGAGACTAATCATTCTCTTATTATGAATTGTGGGGCGAGCTCTTTGGCCAGTATCGGGTTACGGGGTCAGGCACAAGAGATCATGAAATGGCAAAAAAGAATCTTTCGCGGCACCAACATATATCCAGTCACTCGTTGATGATACAAATGAAGAAGTTGACAAGACTGAGCCTAAGGGGACTCCAGTTGCTGATGAAGCACCATCAGGTGTAGATGGGGATTCTAGTATAAGCCGCGGTAGGCGAAAGAGACCAAAGCCAGGAAATCAGCCCAGCTTAGCATCGAGGGTCGGAGACACCCAAGTAAACGCCGAAAACCTCTTCATTAGAGTTGGAAAATTCATTGCCAAGAAAGAGCAAAAATAGGAGTCTGAAACAAATATGGAAAAGACCACCATGCTGATGATGCAGCTGGAAGCATATGAGGACTTGAGCCTTGAGAGCAGGATTCGTTTAGTTGATCACCTGCTCACACATGGTGGACAATATTGCTATTGGCACAATATGGATGTAGCAGGATGTGCCGAACTTATCAGACTTTTTCGTGAAGGCAAACTCACGTAAGTGGCAACTTGTTGCATCTTTTGGAGACAGTAGTTCACTATCGTACTGCTAACAGTAGTTCTTATGTAGACATTTCTGTTTTTGATGTTGAGCTTAATAGACGCATTATGAATTTGGTTGTAGAGTATCATTAGTTGAATGTCATATTGTTTGGTTCAATGATGTTTCCAATTCACCAAAAATGGGCATTCAATTGCATACATTCCTGTATGATTTTTAGTATGCATTCAACATAAATTAGCAACAGGGATAGGCAATTTACTCACCTTATCAATTATACATAGAGATAGGCATTAAATTGATGTATTCAATTGCAAACAACAGATTACCAATAGGCATTCAATTACAAACAACAGAGATTACCAATACTCATCTATGCAGTTAGCAACAAAAATAGGCATTCAACTGCAAACAACAAGTTAGCAACGGAGATAGCATTCAATAGGCATTATATTCATGTTTTCATTAGCAGACAAATATGCATTCGATCGTACAGGTGAAGAGGAATCTATTATGCACATAAATAGGCATTCTATTTAGCAACAGAGATTAGCAATTTACTAATCTCATCTATTATGAACAAAAATAAGCATTCAATAAGAATTCTATTCATGTTTCCATCTACACAGAAATAACCATCAATTAGCAACAAAAGCATACAACTATTATAAGTGCGTAATTCCACAGAAAAAGTCATCAATTAGCAACAGAAGCAGACAACAATAATAAGTGCCTAATTGCACAAAAATAGCCATCAATTAGCAATAGAAGCAGACAATAATTGTAAGTGCCTAATTGCACAGAAATAGTCATCATTTAGTAAGTGCCGACAAATATTAGGCATTCAATTGCACCAGTTGAAGCAGAAGCAGACAACATAAATTAGCCATTCAATTGCAACATAAATTAGCAAATTCACGTGGATAACTTAACTGAAAACATAACATCCAAGTCCGACAACTAGGAAAATTGATCTGAATTCCCTCAAATCCATAGAAAATTGCAATACAACTAAACCCTAAACTTTCAAGCAAATACAACAACGAAAATTGGAGTACAACAAACAACTTTGGAAGATTAAAAACATATTTTTGAATAGTAATCTAGGTGAAGTACTCGTGGATCCAATCATTAGTGTCGATTTTGATCATGACGCACGATGAAGAATCGTCGATGGCGAACAGACGCCTATACACTGTGTGATTCACATCCTTCTCCTCATCAATGATGATCGAATCCTCCTTCCAATCTCCGATTCTCTGCTTCGGTATGATAAGAGTTTGTCTGCCAGTCAAATCTAGAGCCAGCCTCGGAAGGGGGTGAGAATACTTGCGGCCTTCCTTGTATGTCCATGCAAACATTCACAGAGAAAACCTGGTGGGGGGCTTTACCATCCTACGGCGCTGG
>JAOWBN010022944.1:0-10565 GCA_028565015.1 Pinguicula moranensis
GTTGTTTTTGAATGTACAGGGGGGTAAAGTGGCTCTTTTGAAAGTACAGGGGAGTAAATTGATTAATAGGTATAGTACAGGGGGGCTAATGACCTTTTACTCCATCTAATGCAGGTCCATATAGCATCTGGAACCCCACAAGCTAGAATGGTGGCCAACATCGGTTGTTCTTGTGGTGTGGGATAACATACCTCCTTCCTCTAATGCCGAAGAGGGGATCTCTAATATGCTAAGTCAGCACTTCACAAAGGAGGAACAAGAAAACTTAGTACAAGTGAATCAACAGGTTGAACTTCTTCCATTGCAAAGGACACCAGTGGTAAAAAAAATAGGTCCCAATGAGAAAAGACCTCGAACAAGAAGTCAATAAAGGAAATAAATGACATCTAGAAACATTGGACAATTGGTTAGAACAACTACTGGAAAAACAATCAACCAATCTTAACTTTACCAAGTCTGATCCAACTGAGTCTGAGACAAAGATGCCTCTATTCAAGCTAAAGGTAATGAGCTTGATCTAATTATAGAGCTGGGGAAAAATCTTGGGATAAAATATGGCAAGTCCACAGCCTTAGCTAGATCTATGTTAGCTGGGTTGAACAGGCCAGCTAATACATCCAGTTCAAATCGAAGGGTTAGTAAAGGCAAGGTACAAGAACTTAATGAAGTGGATAACATATAATGTTAGAGGGCTTGGGGGAAGTGGTCGGAGGAAAAGAGTTAAGGAGATGATTGCACATCACCAAGTAGATTTCATAAGTATGGAGGAAACAAAATTGGACATGGTGGATATGAGGCTTTGGCAAAGCTATGGTATGATGAACACTTGGATTGGGCTTATACTAGTTCAGAAGGACAATCAGGTGGTCTGCTGTAAATGTGGAATAACCATAAATTCAGGAGAATAGGAATGTTCTCTGGTGAGTGGTTCTTAGGTGTCATAGGTTTTTGGAATCATGAGGAGGTAATCTGTAACATGGTGAATATCTATGTTCCATCATATTTGCATTTGAAAATGGGGCTGTGGCAGGAACTGGAAACTATTTTCAATGACAAAAAGGAGGAAATATGGTGTATTATGAGGGATTTTAATGCAATCATGAAACAGGAAGACAGGAAAGGGGTAGGGCAACAATACTATGTAGCAAAGAGGGTTGCTTATCAGGATTTTGTATGAAGAATTAATCTGCATGACCTTCCAATGATCAAGAGGAGGTTACTTGGTATCTAGCTCACATAATTGTATGAGCGGTATGGACAGATTTATTCTAAATGAGTACTGGTACAATGCATCAACTGAATGGACTCAAATTAGCCTGGATAAGGATGATTAGGATCACAATCCAGTAAGTCTATTTACTTCAACAAGGAACTGGGGCCCTAAACCCCTAAGGGTATTAGATGGCTGATGGATGAAGGATAAAATAATATGGTGGAAGAAGTATGGAACACACATTGCAATCTGCAATATGCCAGCCAAAGAATCATTGCTTGAGATAAAGGCTATCCGGCTAGACATTAAGAATCGGAATGCAGGAGCTCCAATAGAACTGGCTATCAAAAGAAACAATTATTGCAAGATATGAAAGCAGTGGAACTGGAAGAAGGAAGAGCTACTAACATATCTCCTAACCTAGAACAAAAAGCAAGAAATCAGAAATCCCAATTAGATAAACACACAAGGGTTCTGGATAGTGTCCTATATCAAAAAGCTAGGATCAAATGGATGCAAAAAGATGATGCAAACACTGCATTTTATCATGGCTGTCTGAACAAACAGAGATACAGAGACTCTATAAATGGTATATGGGAGGATCACCAGTGGATTGATGATGTCCAAGGGGTTAAAAACTGCTTTAAAAGCCATTTCGAGAGGAGATACAAGGAATTTTATTGGCAGAGGCCTACACTGCTAGCAAACCTCTTTAATAAACTTATTGAAGCTGATAGATCTTGCCTTATTGTTTCTTTTACTGAGAATGAACTTTTGTAGGCCATCAAATCTTGTGGAAGTACGAGGAGTCTAGGGCCTAATGGGCTAAACTTTGCTTTCATCAAACACTTTACATACCTTTTAAAGGATGAGATGTATCAAATGTTGCTAGAAGTGTACAAAAGTTGTAGGATTGCCACAGGGAGCAATGCGGCTTGCATTGTTCTAGTGGCTAAGCAGTTGAATCAATTGAAAGTGGAGGACTTTAGACCTACTACCTTAATTGGTTATATGCCTAAAATAACCTCCAAAATCCTTTATAGAAGGCTGGTTGCGGTCCTTGACAGTGTCATAACACCAATTCAGATGGCCTTTCTGAAAAATAGGAAGTTGTTGGACAACATCCTAACTGCTAATGAGGTTATAGATGAGTCCAAGAAGGTGAAGAAGAGATCTCTTATACTGAAGGTTGACTTTGAAAATACATTTGACACCATCAACTAGTCTTATTTGTTGACAACAATGGAGAATATGGGCTTCCCCCCGAGTTGGTTGGATTGGATAAGAGAGCTTCTCTCTTATGCAACTACTTCTATTGTTATAAATGGGAGTCCCACCACTGAATTCATCCCCAAAAGAAGTTGGAGACAGGGATATCCATTGCCGCCTCTCCTTTTTCTAATTATAGCAGAGGGATTTTCTGCATTTATGGGGAAGGCTACATATCTGCAGCTCTTTCACCCTCTCCTGATTGTCAGCAACGCAGTGACAATCTTACATCTTCAATTCACGGATGACACTCTTATGTTTGGTGAAGCGTCATGGAAAACTGTGACCACCTTCAAGGCTATTCTGTAGAATTTTGAACTAATATTTGGCTTGAAAGTTAATTACCACAAGAGCATCCTGCATGGCATCAATATACCTGAGTAAGAAATAGAGGAAATGTCAGCTTACCTAAATTGTAAGTTGAGTGGCCTTCCTCTAAAGTACTTAGGGTTTCCTGTTTGTGTGAATCATCAGAGAAAAAATATATGGCAACCTGTTGTAAATTTTTTTTGAAAGTGTTCTTAGTTCATGGGGGAATAAGTTGTTGAATAGTGGGGGAAAATTGACTTTGATCAATGTTGTTTTGACAGCCATCCCATTGTACTATTTATCCTTCTACCATGCCCCTAAGCTGATAATAAACAAAATCACAGCCCTGCAGAGGGATTTTTTTCTAGGGTTCAACATAAGATAGGAAGAAAAAATGTTGGACTTCATGGAAATTTTTTTGTTTACCTATCTCTGTTGGAGGTCTACGGATAAAGGGGATTGACAGCTACAATAAGGCTCTTATGGGGAAGTGGGGAGAGAGACTAATGCAGGGAAAGGAGAATTTGGCACTAGATACAATCAAATCTAAATATGCTACTCCTTAAAATGAACTGCAGGTTGAAAGGTTAAGAGTGCTCTAGGAACCGCAACAGATGTGCACTAATAATAGAGGGCGCAGAAGAGGTATGGGGTATGTCTCTTCCTGGTGGTAGGATCTGATGGACCTTCTCAGTAAGGAATTGTTTGTAAATAATGCAAATATCCACCTAGGTGTAGGTGCAGGGACATGAGTCCGAATTTGGAAGGATAAATGGTGTACACCTAATTCATGTCCTGTATCCTTACTAGATTTGTACAGGATGGCAACAAATAAACAAACATCATCATCTAGTTCTTCAAGGGATGATATCTTGGAATGGAATGTGCTATGGAGAAGAGCAGCAAGAAATGATGAGGATATTTGGATGGCTAACCTCCTTTGTGCGCTTTAGGACATGGCTCATGTTATAGTAGCCGTTGATCATTATATATTCAAGGGGAGCACAGATGGCAGTTAATCCACTTGCTCTGCATATCATCACATACTGAATATATCTGATCCGATTTTTCCAGATGAAGTAGTGAACCAATTAAGGTACCTATGGAATAGGTTCTCATCGAAGAAGCAAATAATAATGGCATGGCGCTCCCAACTGCAAGATTTGCCCTACGATAAGCTCTGCAACATATAAGGATCCTTCCTCTTGATCAGGACATCATATGCATTCTATGCCAAACTTGTGAGGAAACATTTACACACTTATTTAGATATTGTACACGAACAATCTCTATTTTTCAGGGGATACATTGATGGTTCTTACCAGCGTCTGATAGTGCACATGAAATTCCTGACTTAATGCAATTTAATTCTAGCAAACACCCAGGCACTAATATGGATGCATGGAAGACCATCTGAACCTCTTTCATTTGGCAGATCTGGAAGTTGAGAAATAGGTTACACTTCGAAGGGAAGAGAGGTCTTGCAGAGGATGCAATCCATATGATACATACAAACATATGGTTGGCAATCAAAGCTAATAGAACATTTGGTCAGTTTCATTATTCCCTGGTGGACTAGATGACACAACCTATAACTTGTTTGTTATTTTAAACTGTTATTAAACTGATGTCAATCCTAAGCCCTGAGTATGTGCACGATAACTTCATTGATGAAGACCCTAAAAATGACAGGGGTTAGAGTTTAAACTTTGTATTAGTGGTTTGGTAATCCCCAACCTCGTATCTGGTTGTAGCTTTACTACTTATTACTTTATGATGGTACATGTTAGATTATTGTAAACCAAGGTCGTGATGCTCTCTGGAAGTTTTCTAACCCCCCCGATGAATAGTAAATCCTTATCTCCATCGATCGTTGCTCCCCAACAAGAAGCCACCGCTTAGCTCTCCCACTTGAGCCTCCCTCTTCCCAGGGACGCTTCTGGTGCCCAGGAAGGTGACTGAGTAGCCGCCTCATATAAACAACCCCCTCTTCCCTGTTGCTCACCGTGTACCACCGAACATGGAATCACCAGATATCGCCTCTTTTCCCCCTCTCGCCGGTTAGGAAAATAGCTCTCACACTACATCAGCCATAAAGTCCTTTGCCTCAGTTTTTGGAGGAGGAAAGGCCCTTGCCTACAACCCTATCCCACTAAAAGCTCCAGGCGTATGGAAGGGAGAACCGAAGGTATCCTTCACCAAGGAGGACATGGCCACACTAAACTCTCCCTTCCAGCTAGCCCTTACTGGCAAGTTTTCACATGGTCGGCACCTCTTCCGAAAATTTGAAAGCTCATTGTTGCCTTTGGATTAAAAGGAGAGATCTTCATAGGCTTACGGCATCATAAACACATCTTGATGAGGTTCTCTCAAGAAGAAGATCGTGATCGCATATGGATGAGAGAAACCTGGTTCCTTAAAAGGTTCCCAATGAGAGTCTTCAAATGGTCTCTTGATTTCAAGGCAGGAATTGAGTTCCATGTTGGTCTAGTATGGGTCACGCTCCCAAGCCTCCCTACCCAATTCTACCAAAAGGATGCTATCTGCTCTATCGCTCGAGTTCTTGGAACACCAATCAAAATTGATCAAGGCACGACTACACTCACAAAGCAGAGTCTTGCAAGAGTATGTGTTGAAATGAATCTCCTAACCCCACCGGTGAAAAGGTTGTATATAGAAGAAGACGGAATGAAAGGTTAATGGCAAGCTCTCCAAATCGAAAAACTACCTCAATATTGCACACATTGAATGAGGCAAGGGCACTCAGAAGATGCTTGTAAGGTCTTACATCCAAACACACCAGCCACTCATACTAAGAAGAACATCATAGGAAGGGGCTGTGATCTCAGGTGCATTCTTCACATCTTGCTGGCATATTATACAATATGACATATACAAGGCAATCACTACCTTTTTTGTAGGAAAAGAATTACCTGGATCCTGCACCAACATGCTGATTTGTCTAGTGCCAAATATGAAACCACAAGTCTCTTGCTCAGACTATAGACCAATCAGCCTCTGCAACTATATTATCAAGACTATCACCAAACTTCTAGCAACCAGACTTAGCCTCATTCTCCCAGTGATAATATCTCCAGAGCAAAGTGGCTTTGTCAAAGGCCGCAATATTTTTGATAACATCCTATTGGCTCAAGAGATGCTCCAATATCTTAATAAAGCACAGGGAGGCAACAATGTGGCTCTAAAACTAGACATGGCAAAGGCTTTTGACCGGGTATCATGGTTATTTCTTATTAAAGTCCTGAGATCTTTTGGTTTTGCAGAGATCTTCATAGACATGATTTGGAGAGCTATATCAAACTGTGGTTTTTCTATCCTAACCAACGGTGAAGTCCATGGCTTCTTTAAATCCTCAAGAGAACTTAGGTAAGGAGATCCCCTCTCCCCGACTTTATTTATCATAGGAGCGAGGTGCTGAGCAGGGGCTTGAATCACCTCATGGCAAATACACCATCACATGCCTTCAGCCTCCCTACTGGATGCCCACTGATCTCACACCTAGCTTATGCAGATAATGGGATAATCTTCACAAAAGGTTCCAAACGATCTCTAGATGCAGTGAAAAAAATCCTAAAGAAATATGAAACCTGCTCGGGTCAGTCTATTAATGTGAGAAAGAGCTCCTTTATTATTTCCACCAAAGCTCCAGCAGCTAAAAAATTTCTTGTTCAATAATGGACAGGTTTGTACTACAACCCTCTCCTAATTAAATACCTTGGAGCTCCTCTATACTATGGGAAGAAGACAACTGCTCTATTTGAATATTTGATAATTAAGCTCAAAACTAAACTGGATGGTTGGAATGCAGCCTGCCTATCCAGTGGGGGGCGCTTAACCCTCATCAAGCACGTCCTTACAAGTATTCCCATTCATCAAAATTATGGTCATCAAAACTCCAGTTTGGATTATCACCAAGACTGAAGCTATATTTTCTGGTTTTTTGGGGGATTGGAGAGAAAACAAGAAAAAGCTCCACTAGAAAGCATGGAAACTCATCTGCCTTCCTATGGCTGCAGGATGACTCGGCTGTAGAAGACTCAAAGACATGTCTACAGCTTCTGGAATGAAATTATGGTGGAATCTAAGACAGGGGGAGAGCCTATGGGCATATTTTATGGAAAAAAAAATACTGCAAAGGCAAAGATCCAACCGTAGCCCAAGCTAGAATGACACACTCTCACTGTTGGAAAATGCTGATAGAGGTAAGAAACCTCATGCTAGATATTACACTATGGTTTCTTGGTCCAGGTGAATACAACTTCTGGCGGGACAAATGGTCTTAGGAGACTCTCATGGAAGAAGAGATACTTCCTACTAATCAGAAGCTAAAGGTGAAAGACTTGATACTGAACCAACAATGGGATATATTGAAGCTACAAGAATTACTGGATGATCACACAATCCAAAAACTCAGGGAAGTTCTCCTAGCAAAAAATTAGGATATCAGAATATGGACTCCTACTCCCAATGGAAGGTTCTCTGTTAAATCAGCATGGGACCTAATCCGGCCAAGAAACTCTACCAATATAGACTACTATTGGATGTGGGATAAGCATTTACCACTAAAAATTACCATCCACATGTGGAAAATTTTCCATCACATTGTTCTAGCAGATGCTGCAATCAGAGTGAGAGGCATCCCTATCACCTCACGCTGCTTCTGCTGCATACGCTCGGGTGCTATGGAAACCTCTAATCATCTACATTTGGATGTAGAACTAGCCACTATGGTATGGCAGTACTTTGATAATATATTCAGCCTCCAACCAAGCTCCACAAATTTAAGCTCTAGACTAGAGACATGGCTATCTTCTCATCCTACTGGGGTCATCAGATTCATAAGAAGGATTATGCCTACAATTATTTGCTGGGAAATCTGGAAGGTTATATGCAAAATAAGGTTTGAAACTTCCTTACCAGATTTTGGCTCGGTGATACACTCCTCAACAAGTCTCCTACTAGACATCATGCACAATACATCATTCCCCATGCCTACACAGGCTTCACTTCAGCAAATATTAAAGGCCCTGGACATCAGTCCTTCACCAGGATAACCCCACAACATTATAGAAGTGAGATGGATCTCCCCCACTGCACTATATCGCAAGCTAAATACCGATGGAAGTTCATCATACACAACCTCTGGAGGAGGAGGAATAATCAGAAACTCCCAAAGTATAATGCTAAAAGCCTTTGCAAATAAATACATTGCTTGTTTTAGTATTGAAGCCGAGACTAATTCTTTACTATGTGTTGTGCAACTCTGTCAATCTCATGGTTTCTTGCAACTTGATGTGGATATTGACTCTGCCATATTAGTGACTCTTTGTATACAAACAAGAACTCTCCATGGAGGACCAAGACACAAATTAGACAGATAAAACATATCCTGCCAATTTTTCAAAATATCAACATCAAACACATTTACAGGGAAGATAATGTCACAACAGATTCTTTGGAAAAATGGGGTGCACTCAATCAAGACTTTATTTTCTCGACTCTAGAAGAGCTTCTACCAGCAACAGCTGACTATTTGCAAAGAGACCGGACGTCCGTATATACTAGAAAACAAAAGCTTAGCTTCCAACATGTATTACATCACAAAGATTCAATATAGCAACACCTACACAAGACCACTAGTAGGAACCACATACTCATGCATCACTACCTATAGGAAGCATGTTTGTAAAAGGAGGCTCATGCTGCCATACTCTTTCCATCTTTGGATTTACCTTACTTAGGGTTTGCCAAAGAGAGGTTTTAAGGAGGTGGGGATGAGTCGTCCTAAAATTCATCATCAGCCAGGAGTTGGCTTGTAAACATGTGCTTTTGCACTATTATGAATAAAACCAAAAAATTTGGGTAAAAAAAAAAGGTTAGATTATTGTAGGATTCTGTTCTCCATTCCTATGGAAGTTACATAATGGCTTATGATCATTCTATTGTGTTTGTCTAGCAAAGTTTTACAATGAAATACGTGCTCAATGAGCTCTTCTAATCGAACTGGGAAAGATGTGTCTTCCAGTTAGTAGTTCAGGCTGCTACAAGATTGTTTACCCAACTAATGAAACATGCATCAAATTGTCATGGGGCAGGCAACATGAAGGGGTCTTGTGGATGTGCCTAGTAATGTATGGAAAACAATGTAAAGGCAAGCCCATGAAAGCTTATGTAAAATCTTAAGGAGAAGCCTCTTGATCTATTGTGATGGTTAGCTGGCCACTCATCACAAGTGGAAAAGTAATAAGATAGCATATCAAAACATAGTTAAGAAAGGAAAGGCTTGATAAGGAGCAAATGTTGTAGTTGTCTCTTGAAAGTGAGTTACTATATCCATTCCGAACAAGATTATGCCCTCTATACATTACGGCCCCGTTTGGCGTCTGGCATACATCGGGTTTAGTCGAAGTTTCCTGTCGTATACCCCATTTTACACCCATTTGGTATCCATTAGGTTTACAAACCTGCCCGGGGGTTTACGCTCCAGGCAGGGAGAACTTCGGGTAAACTATGCCTTTTTTACTCCCTTTTGCGAGAAGGGTTTATACAAACCTAATTTATACCCGAATGCCGAAATGACAATTTTGCCCCTCATTTTAGGTTTCCTGCAAAAACGCCCTGGGCAGATTTTTCATTCCCCATCCGCTCGAACTCGCGACTCCTGCGCCAAAATCAGGTCGACCTCCTGTCGCTCCACCGCGCATCTGGCGACCGCGCGACCTCGCGACAGCTCGACTCCATCGCGCGGTCTGAAGTTATTTGGTTGTTTTCTTCCAAGTTTGTGGTTTCATGTAACAAGTTGCCCTCTGTCACTCGGTTGCAAGTGTTGTCATTGTTTTGTTTTACCCTCTTGTCTATGGTTGCAAGAAACTGTATGTTGGGTTCTCTCTTACACGTGGTTTGTTGCTGTTGATTTTATTTGAGCTAAACTCGACAGTTTAAAATTCTTATGAGGTTTGCCTATAAGATGTCGCGGCTACTGTCTTGGATTGCTTTTGTTTTTATGGTTTTACCCTCTTGTCTATGGTCGCATCTACTGTAATTATTGAACATGAATCATGGAGTGGCGGCAGGAGAATTATATCTCGTGTTCATACCCAAATTCTGGTTTGAGTGCAGTAGATGTTATGCTGTAGTTGATACTATCTGCTGCAACATAACAAGATTGGTTCAACGTAATGTGACATAATTGGATCAAATGTTTAGGTCAGATTTGAGTGCAGCAGATGTTCTGCTGTAGTTGATACTATATGCTATTCAAACTAAAGATTCAGCAATAAAAAGTTTGTCAATTTCGTTGGAACATGTGGAAGAATGATCAAATGCTTGTAAGGGTTCCAACAGAGAAGTAATTTAGAAAAGTTTGTATAATTCACTAGTACCCTGGCTGAAGGTTATGTTGTCTGATAATTAGGATTATGTAATCTTGTAACCATTTTCTTTGCACTAAATCTGAATAATACTTGACCATTTGCCTTCAGTCCTTTACAAGTATTTATTGCTTCCGTTGAAAATTGGTGTTTGATGGATGAGATGGACTGTACAAAACATGTACCACTCACATGAATAGACATTATTATCTTTGAATCATCGCTTCTCAGTCTCTATGAGCTGCACATTGAGAACACAACTAAGACGAGAATTGTTATTGCATACACAAAGATTCACATATTTGGCTTGGCTCCTTTGTTAATACCAATGTGGCGAGAGGTTCATTGGGTGAATCACAAGTTTTGATATTTTTGAAGAATAG
>JAOWBN010022966.1:0-10563 GCA_028565015.1 Pinguicula moranensis
CGGTTATCTGGTCAACCCGTTGTTGTGTGGTAAAAGCCTGAGAAAATTGGGCTACGAGTTTGTTGAAGTTCCATATGGATTCTTCATGGAGTGAGAGGAATCAATTTTGTGCTGCTCCTTTTAAAGTTAATATAAATACTCGGCATGCCACGTCTTCTGATATGAAAGTCATTTCCATATATAAGGTGAAGGACTTCAAGTGCTCACGTGGATATGATTCTCCAGAATATCTAGGTAGTCTGTCCACTGCTGCAGGTGCCAAGATTACGATTTCCTATTGATCTTTTTACAAAATGCCTTACTCATGGTAGTGGGCATATGCGGTACCCGGTCGGTATGTCGGGGGGGATGGGCCCAGGTGTACTAAAGCGAGATGTTGCTTCCTTGATTTGATCTTGTAATTGGATCCTGAGATCCGATACCAAATTAGTTAGATCTATTTTCGACATATATTACTGACCTTTAGAGACGGAGGCTGTAGCAGTCGTCCAATCTGTCACCAAAAGATTTTCAAATATTGTCGGATGTATGACATCAGCATGTTGGGGAGTGTTGTTGTTTGTTTCTTTCATTATTTCTGAGCTTTTTGTTGCGGTTCCACAGATGGCGCCAAATGATATGGTCAGATTATTTATTGCACAATTAGAAACTTTACCTTAAAAACTCAATAATCTAAAAAGAACTTAATGGGAGCATTAATTACTTGAGAAATAGAAGAAATACTATTTCTACGCAAATCGTGGCCAGTTGCTCCAATATTTTTTATTTTTTCTCTTCTATCTTGTCTTGCCTAATCTCTTTTTTCCTTTTTTTTGTGACTTTCTTTTCCTTTTCTGATTTGTCCTCTTTTCACTCACCTCCCCTTCTTCTTCCCCGATTCCCTCTTTTTCTCCTCTTCCAAATTGCCTTCTACAATTCTTCTTCCTCCCTTTTTATAGCAGAATGGCTCTTGGTTTCTGCCTCCTGATTGGCGATTGACTCCAGCCTGCTTCACCTGCTTTGTGGAAGAATGGAAGCTAATTCTCGTCGGGTGCACAGAGGTGAGGGCCAGCAGCTGATTCCAGGCATCCTTACGGGAGTGGTTTTCTGGTGCGGCGCCTCCATTCTCCTCCAATGGAGTTTAGGTGAATATTTCTCTTCCTTCTCGTGATGGGATTTTTCTTCTCGATTTCTTGCGAGGTGCAACAGACTTCTCCTCAATTTTTCGTAAGGGAGAAAGAGGGTTTATTGTGTATTTGGGCCGAATAACTTTGAGATTTGGGGTCTGGATTTTGTGATGTAAGCATGTTTAATTCGTTGGGCCACATCAGAAGTCAACTGTATCAAAAGTTTTCGTGTAACAGCTTCATTAGTACTGAAATTTTTCCCCAATTTGTTGCCAATATCCATGATGTATTCTGCGTCCTTGTCTTGTTGATTTTCAGAAAGTTCTGTGTGAGGGTGGCTTGACTCTAGTTCTGAGGGATGTGTAGATATTTGATCTAACCAAGTAGTGATAGTTGAGCAATTTGTTTGAGCCTTTAACAGAGCTTCTTTTCTTGTTCTACTTCTGGTCTTAGGTCCTTTAGGAGCTCCTATGCTTGAGACAGGATGTGGATAGACCGCTGGGCTCCTTATGGTACTGGAAGGAGAGAGCCGACTGGTAGGAGGGAAATCAGACTCCTAAAGAAGCTCTTTGCCTTGTGATTCCCAATTTTGGCTCGACTCTTGTTCTGTATTAAGCATCCCATCTGAAGGATTTTGAGTATCCAGAGTCAGAGCAGAAAAAATAATAAGAGACTCTGTTCTTAATGTTAACAGAGATAGATCCTTATTTATATCTTCATCCAAGATGCACTCTGGGCAGCAATTTTGATTTGAAATTTTTGTAGTATGTGTTCCAATGACTGTTGAAGATAAACTGCCAACCTCTTTGTTTTTCTTTGTATGGTCAAATGTAGAAATGCTATCTCCCCCCTTATTGAAGACCACTTTTGAGTTTACCTGACTCGGTGTATCAGATACCTCTTTTGATTCACTTGAGTCACTGGATTTTCAGAGGAGGAGGGTCCTCTTTCCTTAGATGAGGAGGGTTTTGCTGCAGGCCACCATGGGATAGACTGTGGTTTTGAAGGATTCATATCTGTTCGCTCATCAGGTGCAAAGTCAGCTGCTGAGATGGAATCCCTCTCTTAAGAAGTACCTTCACCAAAATAGGATTGGAAAGAACCTTCTTCGGTGTTTGTAAAATCCTGCATAGAAGATGAATAGCAGAAGCGTTTAGGCCATAACTGTTTAATAATTAAGTTGTAAGTTCTATCAGAAATAGAGAGAGATAATGAATTGGGTAAGTTTTCTCCTGGTTTCAGTTGAATCAACAGTTGGATAGCTTCTAGGTATCAATGGTTGAGACTGCATTCATCTATCTTGACACAGGAGCCAATTGCATTCCCGATGCTCTCCATGGTTAGATTTGTCCAGAAATGAATGGGGAGGCCAAACACTTGAATCCATATGGAACCTTCTATCTGCTCTTCCTCCGGGGACCAGGCATAAACGTCATCCAATCAGTTTAATAGCCAGGTACTGTCATTGCTTATTAGATTGTCCAAGTTTACGTTTGTGTCTTCCCAGATGAGGATGTGTGTGGGATTGATGGGGCTTACTAAAATGTTGAGATATCCTGCCGCCTTGAGCTCAGACTGTACCTGTTGCCACTGTAATTGTTTATTTAGAACAACTATGTACCCATTCCTTAGCCAGCTCTGTCCCCATTGTGACTGTGGGATTATCAGCTCTTTTCCTTTAGCACACAAAGCTAGCCGTTCACCTAATGAGAGTGATGTGTTGTCTTGTGCCAAAGCCATTTTACTTGTAGAAGCTCCCAGATCCATACCACCATTTAAATTTCATTTTTCCTGGAAGACAAGTTTGCCCTTCTGCACTATGTTCTGATTTTTCTCCTGAGGTTTAGTTAGCGGGTAACGAGCCAGATTTGCTCTCACCTGAAATGAGCTTATCCGAACATTGTTGAGTTTTCTCAGTAGTAATTTGTGCCCTTCTACATCAGTAGTAGCAAAGCCAAAATGCACGCCAGCTTGAGAAAGTTTCCTAGCCAGTCTGAATTCATGAATTTTTCCTTGTTGAGATAAGATTTTGTGGAACTGTGCCGCTTCACAACCTTGAAGGAAATTGGAGATAAATATTGAACATCTAGTTCCTGGTTGTTCCTATGAGTTGATAATCTTCTGTTGAACTCTAGGGCCAAGCCTGTCAAAAACTGCCCTTTGCTCAATCGGAACATTAGCACCATTTTGATTCCTCTTCCTGTTGACCACGTATTGGTAGCTTGGGGTTCATTTCTTCGGTATTTAGCTAATGCTATACGGATTCGTCGCAATTGCCGTGGTGGTGTGTACCATGTCATTGTGGGAAGTGTCAACACACTGAGCCTTGATTCGTTGTTGATTTGCTTCTGTACAAATTGTTTCCTAGTCGCCGTCTGTCTCCATTTATGTTGGGCGAGAACTGTGCTCTTGAGGGCTAACGAGTCTCCCTGGGTGCGTACTGCAACCCCGGGGAGAGAAGACACCGAATAGGGTGAGGATTCGCTTCTAGCGAGAAGAGATGGACTCAAACGGCGGAATTTAGAGGTGGGGTTTACTGTTCAAGGGAATCCCCTTTCAGAGAGCATCGGAGCGTTCGGCGATGATGCAGCTAGTGAGGTGTCTTATGACATTGATTCTTTGAAAGGACAACTCCATATATAAAAGGGAGGATTCCCCTCTTAGAGTTTTCCATCTTATACATGACAACCATTTTGTCTATATAAGATGCTTGAGATAGTGCAAACATCTTCTTCTTGCGATCCCTAATCACTTGGATACTAAGAATGTAACTAGCATCTCCTAAATCTTTCATTTGGAACTGGCTGGCTAGCCAACTTATATCAGTCTTGCTACATTGTTTCCAATGAGTAAGATGTCATCCACGTAAAGAACTACAAAAACGATTACATCGCCATCTATCATCACACACAATTTGTCATCATGTTGATGAAAACCATAATACTTGATTGTTTCACCAAATCTTGTGTTCCACTATGTTGAAGCTTGCTTCAATCCATAAATGAATCTTTGCAACTTGCAAACCTTTTGCTCATCTACTTTGGCAATGAACCCTTCTATTTGGGCCATATATGTGGTATCCTCAAGATTCCCATTAAGAAAAACAGTCTTGTTGTCCATTTGCCATATCTTACAGTCAAGACATGCAACTATAAACAGGAGTATGGGGATCATAGTCTCTTCATAGTCAACTTGAGCATAGCTATAGGGAGAAAGTCTCTTCATAGTCAACTCCTTCCCTTTGGGTATAATCCTTGGCAACTAGCCTAGAAATGAAGGTTTCTACCTTTCCATTCACTCTCATTCTTATTCTTGTAGATCCATTTGCATTCAATAGGAGTCACATCCTTTGGAGGGTCTACTAGAATCAAGTTAGAGTTAGAATACATAGATTCTATCACTTGGTTCATGGCTTCTTGCCATTTCTCCTTTGCACTTATAATGTTTAATGAATCCTCAATTTCTTCTTGGTTAGCATCATGTGCTTCACCAAGTAGTTCATAGCATTTAGGTTGTCTCACAACCCTCACATTGTAATGAACACATACATGAATAGGTGTAGTTTCTTTTTTCTGAGTCTCATCAAAGGTCAGTTCATAATTGAGTTCGATCTCTTCAGACTCAAGCTCTTCAAGTAAAACCTAACTTCGAGAATTAAGGTCAACCACAAAGTTGTCTCACAACTTTGATTTTTGATTCCTCTTAGATATCTTACAAGCAACTATTGAATGTCTTATATCCTTAGATTATCTATGAGCTTTACCCATCCTTTATTTGGGTTTCAACTCTTGATTGGCGCATGTACATCTCTATATACTTTAATGTTTCTTTGGTTTAATAACTCCTATTAAGTGACTATCTAACTTTTAGAACAAGAATCTCATTCTTCTTTGGTCATTAGATTTTTTCCTATTCTCAATGTGGCTTCATCTTTATGTGCCAAGACGCTTTATTTAGGGTTTAAAGATCCTTTGGACGAGTGATGCTTCTTTTAAAGACATAGTGAACAACAGTTGGGTTTTATGGGTTTGTCACACATGGAAAACAATTTATGACATTATATATGTTTCAAGAACTTTAAACTAAATAGTACTTGCACTCAAAATGTAAACGAGTTGAGAACTTTAAAATCACAACAAGCAAATGTCAATGTCAAAACCCAAAAGTAAATGCAACATTTTTTTTCTTAAAACAAAGCAATAGTAAAAAACCTAATGCATTGGTCTAACTCAAGTCACACGTCCAACTTATCACCAACTGCACATATAGCTTTGCTATCCACATGAGCATCTGTATTTGTTGCTAATGGTAAACCATTGTCTTGTTTTCGTGTAGGAGGCCACCAGCTGATTCTTCTAGGCACCCAAGTCTGTCTTGACCACTGGCTTATACCTGAGCCTCCATATGCTGCAGCAACTAGAGTAGTGGCCAGGGCATACAGCTCCTCAAGGTATTGTCCAGCAGTCACAGTAGGTAATACCCGTTCTCTACCCGTAGACCTCATCTCTTGGTTTTTAGTTCTCTCCTCATTGCAACACATACAGGATAAGGAGTCAGAGTCATATGTGAATACTGTATTTTCATCCCAGTGAGGCCCAATTTTCTCAGATTCCACAAATATATAGCTGGTGCAATACACCATCTATCATACCTGTGTTTTCTGTTCCATTATAGAACATAATGGAACTTGAATCACTAAGTACGCTGCCTCTAGATTCCTTCTGGTAAGTATGATGTCTTCTATACGTATCAAAGTACCCATGCTCTAGCCTATTTCTGATAAAATGGTAAGGGATCATGCTTGGAGTGGCAAGCCAAATATTTTGATCAGACATATGCGATTACTGGCTAGTGCACTCGGAACCACGATACAATGTCAGACACCCAGTTAGCTAACCATACTTTGTCATTCTACAGTAGGTTGCATAGGTCCAAGGGCTTCTCTTCCTATAGAAGTATCTTACCATCACCCAACGGGCTTGCCTCTACATTTAAATAGCCCGTCGATTTTAGAGCCATTTAAAGTTCTCTCTAGCAGTCCTTAGTAAACAGTGTGCCCACATAGCTACGACTAAGCCATGAGTTTGGCTCAACCTTGGTATTGAAAGATAATACACCTGTGTTCAAAGCTTTGTCTGGTTGGATGGTACCATGATTGGAGCACTCCCCCTAAATGAGCTTACCTACTAGTGGAGTTGCTGAAACTCACACTTACTGGCTTGGAAAGTACTTATCCACCATGTTGCCAACTTCTATTTTCCTGAAGACGGTACATACCTATCCATGTTGTTTAGCTTAAATAGCATGAGCTCTGCATCATCCACATCCAAGAACTCCACAAAACCAAAAGGGAGACATCTGTTATTCAATTTACGAGTAATAGATAGTCCTTTGATAGATCTTTGCAGCTTCAGTATGCTGTGCAGACGATCAATGTCACAACCTCGAGGGAAGTTGGCTATGTAGAAGCTGATGGTGTGCCGTTGAGGTTGCTCTGTCTCCGGTAGGATTCTGCAGCCAAGTCTCTCATGCACCGGTCTTGGATTTTGGATTGGAAGCGGAGGAAAAGAGTTGTTATCCCACGGGGTGTGTAACATTGGCGCTTTACCAGCCTTTATTGACACTCTCCGCATCAAATGCAGCTGATGACTTGGTATCTGCCATGGGTTCAACATCAAGGAGGATGGGAAGGTGGGATGAGGTGGATAGCGATGGAGAGTGTTGTTGCCCCCGGATGCGGGAGGCTATCCGGAGGAGATCTTCAAACCTAGGCTACTCAGGTGATCGGAGCTGGGGGCGACGATAACTGTGCGAGGAGGCTGGGGATTACTGTTCATGGGATTAGCGAAATCGCCATGTACGGAGAGCATTTTAATTATCATGAATCTTAAGTTTGGGGAGGGAGTGAATTCCAACTTTGATCCAACTAACATGAGATTTTGATGAATTAAGATACATCCCACAAATTTAAGGATATTATGTTTGTGACTCCATAATTAAGTTTGAGTCCTTGAAGTATCAAATACTTTAATTCGGCCCCTAAACTCTTAACTACATTTTGGACCCTCAAGAGTTTGATTCTAATGTGTGTGACCCTATAGGTTCACAATAACTTGGCAATGGACCATGAATTAATATAATCTCATATTATGGTTGATGAATTAAACTCTTTTAATTCATTAATCTCTAATTCATGTCCATAAGGCATGAGTGACATCTAGCAACATATCATGGTCACCCAAGTATTAAGAATAGTCATGTTAGGAGATTATCCTTTCAAGAACTAGCTTCCGCATAATTATTATCCCCCAACCTTGATTATATCCCAATCTAGCATATAGAGGTTATTTATCATCCTCTTTTGATATATGCTTAAAATTTATTATACCAAAAATCATGATCTTTGACTATTTATTAGAAACTCTTTTCTAATAAAACTCTTTCTTTGCAAATGCTTCTCATGATTTTTTACAAGTGGTCATAGATATATCTCATCCCGGCTATTTAGGAGTGATGAATCCTTTATTGATCACTCACAATCATTTTGTATTTCATACCACTCCCAAAACTACTAATTGTTACCCATTTACGGTGTAACTCCGACTAGAATAAAAAAGTTACATCCATACTCAAGATTCCATGGTGATTTCAAATATAAGGATCATTTACACCTACTATTCTTTAGAGTATCTACCATTGACAATATGGTGATCTCTAATTGGATCAATCCAATGTACTTGTCAACTACAAGCATCCATGTTCTAGCTTAGGAGTCGCTACATCATAGTCGATGAGATCAACTACTCCCTTCAAAAGGAAGTGACTTAGAACAAGCTAATATGTTTGTATTAGTGATGCCCTATCTCACTAATACTATGGTTAGAGATATTTAATATTGATAACTTTATTAGAGTGGTCTTATCATCACACTGCCTTTGTGATCCACTCTAAGTTATCAATACTTGGACTTTATTATTTGATATGCAATAACTATGCAAATAAATAAAACAAATAATGAATGTGGCTACTAATTACATGTATTGATACAAAGGCTCTAGGTGATTGGCCTTAGGATACAACACTAACAAACTCCCACTTGCACTAAGGCCAATCACTCATTCTTCTAAAGCATGAATGATTGTACATGCTCACATATTTTATCTGGGATAAGGCCTTGTTCATGGGATCTTTATCCAAGGGATCTTCTATATCATTACATTGTTTTTTTCTAACAGAAGGAACTTTCTAGTACATTTTGGATAGTTGACGAGAACTTGGTTCTTTTATTTGTCCTTACGCTCCATTATTATCACATAGTTATGGTACTTGCAATAGACATAACCACATCAAGTTCATGAATGAACTTCTTAATCCAAACAACTCCTATTGCACCTTCTAAAGCTACATTGTATGCCATTTTTGTTGTATATTTTGTTTGGAACTCTTCCAGCCATAGTATCTACGTATGTTAAGAACAAGTCTTTACTCTTAAGGAGCTTTTAAATTGTTCTTAACTATCTATCCAATCTCATTAGATTGATGTCTACTCTTACGGCCTTAGAGCATAAGAGACATCGGGTCTCGTACATAGCATTACATACATTATAGATCCAATAGCCAAAGCATATAGTATCTTTTGTATGCGGATCTCATCCTCATCAGTCTTAGGCTCCATCTTTTTTACAAGCCATACCAAACCCCATGAGAAGAAACTGTTTTCTTCGACTAATCCGTACTAAACTATTTTAGCACTTTATCTATGTATGTATGACTATATTAGACCTAGTAACCTTGTAATCTATCTCTATGGATTATGATATATCTCTATAGATATTTTATTCCCAGAATATGGGTTGCTTCTCTTCGATTTTTTATTTATTTATGGAAAACTGCTAAAGCATTACAAATTAAAGCATTGATATATCATTTTCTATGAGCAGTATGTCATCTACATAAAACACTAAGAAAACTCCCATCAACTTTCTTATAAACACAAGGTTCATCAGAATTTCTGATGAGATCAAACCTGATGCTCCAACTCCTAGTTGTTCGCTCGAATCCTAAATGGATCTCAAAAGCTTATACACTCTATTGGATTCTTTGAATGCAAAACTCTTTTTGCTACCAGTCTAGTCTCATAGGTAACCATATTACTATCCATGTCGGCTTTCCTTATGAAAAAACCCATTTGCACCCTTATTGGGACAATCCCTTCAGATGGATAATCACGCTCCATACCTTATTTTCTACATGGTTTTATTTTGGAGTTTATGACTTTAAGTCATATGTATTTGTCTACCCAAGACAAACTTCTTCATGGTCAGTAGGTCCATCATCTTCTATGATGAAAACATCCCATAGTTCATTTAGATCATATCCATAATGAACATGGGCACGATGTATCCTACAGAATCTACGAACTCCTTGTGTTTGAGCTTCTTATCCCATCTCTATGAGATAATTGTTCGTGTTCCATTTGTGAACCAATGCATGGTTGTGAATCTTGAACCCTTCAAAATCTGATATTTGGCATTAGATGTGGATGACTCTGGATTGCAGACTCTGAAGGGATAAAAAAATTGCTTTGTTCAGCATCTCAAGGAAAGATTTACAAGTCCTCAGTGGCACAAACCGCGCATCATCAATCTTCACTTTACACCTCTTAGTAGCCTAGCTCAAAGTGCACTGATCAAGTCCTTTTCCGAAGAGGAAATATTATTTGCTATCTCAGAATGTGGGGGTTCAAAAAGTCCTGGGCCGGATGGACTAAATTTCAATTTCATCAAATGTTTCAAAGACTTGCTGAAGGATGATTTATCACAACTATTCAGAGAGTTCTATAGAAATGGTAGACTAGCCAGAGGATGCAACACTGCAAACATTTTTCTATTGGCTAAGTCCTCTACTCCTATGCACTGTGAAGACTACAGACCTATCACTCTATTGAGCTCGATCCCTAAAATAATAACAAAGGTCTTGGCAAGAAGACTAAGACCACACATGGACAACATTATCTCTCTAGCACAAATGGCTTTTGTTCCGGGCAGGAAAATACAGGATTGTATCATGCTAGCAAATGAAATTCTGGATGAAATCAAAAAGAAAAAGATCAAGGCTTTTATATTGAAAGTGGATTTCGAAAAAGCTTTTGATACCATCAGTTGGGACTACTTGCAGGAAATACAACAACTAATGGCCTTCCCAACAGTCTGGATATGCTGGATAATGGAGTTATTCAAATCTGCCTCCACATCAATTCTCATCAATGGTAGCCCCTCATCAGAATTCAAGCCAAGTAGAGGATTGAGACAAGGTGATCCCATTTCCCCCTTCTTATATCTTCTAGCAGCTGAGGGACTATCAAGATTAATCTGTGAGGCAACATCTTCGAACAAATTCACTGGAATTCGAATTGGGAAAGATCTGATTCCTGTGACTCACTTACAATTTGCGGATG
>JAOWBN010022977.1:0-10563 GCA_028565015.1 Pinguicula moranensis
ACAAAAATACCCTTAATTAACTTTTTTCATTTGATCATAGTAGCTACATCTAGCGGTGGCTATCGGAAGTCGGTGGCGCCACTACCATCGTCTCTGTCGGTGGCGGTGATGGATGCATTTTTATATTCTGGCAAGAAGTAGATGGTGATGTGGTTGAAATCTACCACTGCCACTGATAACTGATTTTTTTCCGTTTATTAAAAAAATTAATTTAATAATTGTTTCATTTTCATTTGCGTTTGACGTTTCCTACTTTCCTTGTTTAGTCCGTTTGAGTTTTGACGTTTCATTTAAGTTTTCTCTTTCCCCGACCTCGATAGAAATGACTCCCTCTTCATTCCGGCTTCCCCAAAGCACGACGTCGACGCCTAATTCCAAGTTCACCGGAATCCGAACCACCAACTTCCTCTGTATTCAGGTAACATGCTCCCCTCCTCGGATAACATGCCAATTCCTCTCATTCGGGGTAAGTTGTCATTAATCAAAAGTGTGTTATGCGGCATGTCAATCTACTTCTTCTCCTTATTTAAAGCACTTAAGACAATCATTGGTAACATGATTAGACTTTGTAGTCATTTCTTGTGGTCAAGCAAAGCTGAGGTGACAAATCCTATTCACTAGATAACCTGGGATAAATTGTGCTAAAGTAAGGATTAAGCGGGTTTGGAACTCATTGATCTGGAAGCTTTTAACATTGCCCTGCTTGGTAAATGGGGTTAGCATTTGACAACTGAAAGCAAAGGGTTATGGTGTGAATTGGTATTAGAAAGATATATTCCACAACAATTTCTATATGGAAATTGGGATTGTTTGGCACTATCAGGTTCGGAATCAAAATGGTGGAAAGATATTTGGTAGCATGTATGTGCTACTACATGGTTAAACGATAGGATGGAGAAACTGGCAAACTCGTGTAATCGGACTCTTTTCTAGGAGTCCACTTGGTTTGAAGAATGCCCATTATTAGCTGTACATCCTCGCTTATACATGGTGGCCAGTAATTTTTGTACAATTGAATCTAAATGGACAATTACAAATGATGAATAGGCTCTGAACTAGGACTGGAGGTGGCCACTGAAGGCTTTGGAGAAATCTAGATTGGAGCTATTAAACTCAACACTGTCAGAGATGACAAAATGTCCTAGAAATGATATATGGAGATGGATTGAAGATCCACTTGGTGCCTTCAACGTCCGTAGTGCTTATAGACCTATCAGAAGGGAGTGAGGCTTAGACAACTCGATCAACATGGAAATAACTATCATATGGGGCAAGAGGACACCCCTCCGTGTTCAAACATTCTGATGGAGACTAATGCAAAACAGGGTGGCAATAGTGGAAAATCTAGTACATCGAGGTCTTGAACTAATGCCAATTGATCACCTATGTTACTTATGGAGAGATGAGTCTGATACAATGCAGAATGTATTCTTTACATGTTCTAAAAGTTACTTCCTGCCAGCGATACTTTATGGATGGATGAATATTATGTATGATGGGTTGAACTCTTCTCCCACTACAAGGCTAATATGGTACTACTGAAAGATAATGTCACCCATGAGACATGGAGATCTGTATGGCACTATACGGTTTGGAACATATGGAAATCTAGGAATGCATTCCATTTTCAAGACATTCCGCACAATAAACTCAAGATATTGGAGGTAATAAAGCTGCAGACATGGTATTGACAAACTCCTTTCGACAAATCTCCGACAGGCTTGACAGTGTTGGGTTGGTTAAGATATCTCTGGTTGTGCTTCATATTATTAATTATGATTAAGTCAGTAATTAGCTATTAACACCTGGAAGCTCTGTGACATTGTATTCCCCCACGGGGTGCGGAGTTGCCCCTACATACTTCGTGTTCACTTTTTCTTCCAATAAAATTTTAAATACCCAAAAAAACATGCTCCCCTCCATTTTGAATTCGGTTTAAAGGTGAATTTTTGTCCAAATTCAAAACCCTAGGATTTTCCTTTTGATGACTGTGAACTTGCTGCAATCGATGCAATTGCTTCTGCAGCTGGTTGAAGGAATCTGGTAATATCTCAATTACAAGGACTATGTCTGGGTTTAGGAGTGTCTGGTGAGCTTTTTTTGTTCACATTTTTATGTTGATGTCTTTCCCTGGTGTGAATCTTTTTGAGACAGACCTGCCTTTTCCTAGACTGGCAATGCTCGAAATATTTTTGGGGATTAAATTTCATATTTGTAACTACACCATATACTATCACATTTGAAGTGTAAATCCATGTGTAACTAACTGAATGCCTCATATGAATGCTATGGTGTAATGCTTAACCAAATGGTCAATTGTTGTTGTTGACTTTAGGGGATCCTACACGGCTCATTATAGCAAGTGCAGATCAAACGACTAAGATATGGGATGTGAAGTTAGGAAATCCACTTTACTTTTTTTTTGGTAGGTAATGAGGATATCAGACCGCACAACCGATTGGGTATCCCAGGGGCCCATAGGGCCCATCAGGCTAATCCCCTGAAATGACAGTGAAAGCTCCCCACAGGAGTTCGATCCCTCGACCTCTAGGCAAGCCCTGAGAATCGAAGGCCGCACACTCAACCGCTAGGCTGGCATGCACCGTCAGGAAATCCACTTTACACACTCAATTTTGATTCTCCAGCTCATTCTGTTGATTTGGCAGTTGGTGATAAGCGTACTGTGATAACTTCATATCCTTTCATGTGTTTTACCCCAACCATTCATATCAAACGGATTGCTACAGATTCATACAATTTTGTTTTTACAACTCTATATAATGGGGCATGCGTAATTCTCTATGTAGCAGAATTAAAGACGTTTTGTTCGCTCGATATGCCTGTTCTGTTGGTGGTAATGATCAAGTCTGAACATTTTCTATTTTAAGCTATTTAAATGAATTTTTCTGGAAATTGAGCATTTTTTCAGTTGTCAGAATTAGGCCTGTATGATGAAGATTGATGCATGGATGCTGATCATACATGGCTTTTTTTCTTTCTTGTACGTGGGCTTTTTAAGAAGCTTACTTTTGAAACTTGTTTTATTTTTAAAAAATTTCCAACTATTGTGTATATTGTTAGTTCTTGACAATCAGAAATATATTATGGTAGTGTCATACAATAAATCTCCTACGAGTTCTGATTTTGCAGAGGAACCTTGATGTAGCACATGCACGGAGGATCGACACCATAATTGATGCCTTCTGGAAGATCATTGATTCCAGCAAGGCCAACAAACGCTTGGGACGGCGTGGAGGACATTATAGACTTCAGCCGCACGCCGCTTGAAGATTCACCAAGATGTTGCACCGCCCAAAAGCTCACGCCATGCTGATTAATTGCTCTGCCTTCGTTCAAGATTAGATTTTGTTCTCTATGCAGTTGGCACACGTGTTTAGTGCCAACTGCCACCATTAAGGACGAATATTGTAAGCCAGATTGTTGTCTTTAAGTAGCTGGCGAAGTGACGACATTCCGCAGTTGTTGAATTGAATGTAATGTAGTCTTTCTCAAGAACCCTGCCCAGGAATTCTGCCCTGTGTTTTCCTACCCAAAATAGAGGAGCTCGAGTAATTCTTTTTGCGTAACAGAGATCCGACCGTTATCCAACCTAGAATTACGTCAAAGCACAGACGACTCCATGCCTTCCAAATGCCCCAATCCGTACCCCAACCAGCACCAGACCGACGTACCACAACTGGACAATCAGGAAAAGTTCAAGGATGCTATGGAATAGGTGTTTGAGCAGCATTTCTCACTTTGTTCAAAGATATCTATCAATGAATCAAGGCACTGCCGGTTGGTGGCCGCGGTCCACCTCCACGTCCAGTTAATAATCGAATCTTACAATCCGTTTGGTGAAGAAGGATCAGAGACCTCCTTGGCCAGACCCAGAAACCATCATTGGGAAACTGATTTGCGTATAGAGCTCCCCGAGTTTCATGGCCTTCTCCAACCTGAGGAGTTTGTGAATTGGCTTCACATTGTGGAGTAGATCTTCGAACTCCAAGAAGTAACCCCATCAAAGCAAGTGCCCCTTGTGGCTACTTGCCTATGAGACCAAGCGCTCGCCTAGTGGCACCAGTTCAAGATTGTGACTTGGGACAATATGAAAAACAATTTTGCGCTATCTTTTGCAGCCAATGACGGGCATTATGACAGAGCACCGTCACGGTTGATGACTACACATATGCGTTCTATGACATCATTGCCCGAGTAGATCTAATGGAATCCGAGGAATAGCTTGTGGGAAGATACATTTGCGGACTACGCATTCAAATTTAGGAAGTCATGAATCTCTTTGACCCCGTGAATGTCTTAGTTGCTATCAATTATTTTTTATCGTCAAAAGATAGTTGCGATGTTCATCCCACACAAGTTTTGGCCCGAAAACTACCCCAAAGGACCTTCCTCCTCCACATCCACACCCGACATCATCAACATTAGCCATGAGCGGGGTGCGTTGTTTCAATTGTGGCGACATCGACCATAAACAATCCGAATGTGGATGAGCAGGCAAAAGAGCGTTACTCGCAAACACTGAGGAGGATTCCCCTGGACCCCACGCCTTTGATGTATTGACTAATCCAATCTATGATGATATACTGGAAGAAGTAGCAAAATGTGATATCAGCGTCAACATGGTGGTTTGCTAGACTCGTCTTGCTCGGCATAAAATTAACAACGACAACTACGAAAATGTGGTGTCTTGAGAAGCCATGGACAAATTAGGACTCAAGACATAAGTTCACCCTCATCCTTATAAGTTGTCCTGGTTGAAACGAGGTGGAGGCCTTACTGTCAAGGATCGAGCCCATATATCCTTCTCAATTGGCAAACGCTAGAGGGATACAACCTGGTGTGACGTAATAGACATGGATGCATGCCACCTCCTGTTGGGATGCCCATGGCAATTTGACCGCCAGGTGATGCGTGACGGACTTGCCAATACTTATAGCTTCATGTTTGAAGGGGTTAAAATTACCCTAACACCGGGATACCATACGAAGCCACCACTAGAGGAGCAACCGAAATTGTTGAGTCTCGCTCTATGTGTACAAAAGGTCCAGGATGTCGATGTAGCATACATCCTTATTGGGAAAGACACACCACGAGCAGTCTTGCATCCTAACGTCGCCTTACAGATACTTAAGGACTTCCAGGATGTCTTTCCCATTGATATGCCAGATGAATTACCTCATTTGAGGGACATACAACACCACATTGACTTGGAGCCAGAGTCTGCCTTGCCTAACAAGCCACACTGCCGAATGAGTCTAATGGAACATGAGGAGTTACGTAGTCAAGTGGAAGCATTGTAAGGGTTACATCTAGGAAATTCTAAGTCCCTGCCTAATCCTAGCTCTTCTTAATCCCAAAGAGAGTGACAACTGGCGTATGTGTGTGGACAGTCACACCATCAACAAGATCACGATGAGGTACTACTTTCCTATTCCCCATCGAGATGACTTGCTCGATCAGTTAAATGGTGTAGCGGTATTTTCTAAATTAGACCTAAAAAGCGGCTACCACCAAGTTTGCATTTGACCAGGTGATGAATGGAAGACTGCCTTCAAAATGCGAGAAAACCTCTACGAGTGGATGGTGATGCCCTTCAGCCTGCCCAATGTGCCAGGTACGTTCATGCGAATTATGAACCAAGTGCTCCGGCTATTCATCAGATCCTATGTTATAGTTACTTCGACGATAATCTCATATATAGCCGATACAAAGAAGAGCACACACAACATCTCATTGTATTCCTTGCCGTATTGAGACAAGAACATTTCTATTTTGCCAGTCAGAAATGCACTTTTTTTGTGCCGCAAATCACCTTTCTCGGTTATGTGATATCAGGGGAGGGCCTTAGAGTCTACCCAAGCAAAGTGAACGCCATCATTCAATGTCCAACCCCACATACTACCTCTGATGTGCGCAGTTTCCCGGGCCTGGCTTCATTCTACCAACGATTTATTCCTCATTTAAGTGCTGCCACAACTTCCCTCACACATTGTATGAAAGCCCCACGATTCACATGGACAAAGGCTGTGGACACGACTTTTAACAACATCAAAGACCTGCTCTGCCACACCCACATCCTGATATTTCTAGACTTCCAGCAACCTTTTGAGCTCCAAAGCAAAGCTTCCACGATTAGCATTGGTGTTGTCCTTAGCCAACAACAAAATCTCATGGCTTACTTCAGCGAAAGGCTGGCAAAAGCACGACTTAATTACAGTTCTTATGACATTGAATTATATGCAATGGTGTAGGCCATCAAGCACTAGAGATACTACCTGTTCCATCGCGAATTTGTTCTCTTCACAGACCACGAAGCCCTAAAGTATATGCATAGACAGGCAAAGTTTCTGCCAGACACGCTGCATGGTTCAATTATCTTCAGCAGTTCATCTTTGTGATCAAACACAAATCTGGTGCGACAAACAAAGTAGCAGACGCTCTCAGCCATCGCCAAAATCTACTCTCAAGAATGATAGTGCAAGTTCCCGAGTTCTAGTACTTTTGAGACATGTTGTCCACCGATCCCTACTTCAGCCCCAACTTCCATCATGCCTCCCTCAAGCCAAGTATATTGTCCAAGATGGTTTCTTATTCAAAGGCAACACCCTTTGCGTGTCAGAATGGAGTATTCGTGACCTTATCATTCAGGAAATGCACAATGAGGGGTACATGGGATCGGCCAGCACACTTGCACTAGTGCAACAAACCTATTTTTGGCCGAGCCTCAGGGGCGAAGTGGAGCAATTCGTTAAAAGTTGCCATATCTGCCAAATATCCAAAGGGCATACTTCCAATGTGGTCTGTATATGCCACTGCCAATTCCAAATCAGCCATGGACGGACCTTAGCATGGATTTTGTGCTTGGCCTACCCTATACACAGCACATTTTTTATTTTTTATTTGTGGTGGTGGATCGCTTTTCCAAGATGGAACATTTTATTCCATGCAAGAAAATAGTAGATAATATGGTGGGCCTTTTATTCTTCCACAAAATCTACAAGATACATGGTCTTCCCCGAAAAATTGTTTCATACCGTGTTTCATGCTTTATTAGCCACTTTTAGCATAGCCTCTTGCACCTTGTAGCTACCAAGCTCAATTTCAGTAGCACGTATCACTCGTAGATGGACGGACAAACGGAAGTCATCAACCACTCCTTAGGAAATTTACTACGTTGCCTCATCCATGACACCACCCGTTACTTGGATCTCTGCCTCAGTCAGGCTGAGTTTGTTTTCAATCATGCAAAAAATTGAAGTACAGGTTTTAGTCCCTTCTAGGTGGTATATTTGCTTATTCCTTGCGGGCCGTTGGAACTGGCTCCCCTTCTAGACATGCACTCACCACATGAGAAGGTAGAAGACTTCATCAACACATTACAACAAGTACACACCACAATGCAATGCAACCTCACCCAAGCAACGGGCAAATATAAAACCACAGTTGACACGCATCGGCGCCTCATGGAATTTGAAGTAGGTGATTTTGTATATGCTGTTCTCACTCAAGACCGCTTTCCCCTTGGCAAATATAACAAGTTGGCTGCACACAAAATTGGGCCTGCTGAGATACTGGAAAAGATCAATCCTAATGTCTACAGCCTGAAGTTGCCCGATTCCCAGCGTGCAAACATTCAACATCTCTTCCATTACTTTGGCGATCACTTGGATGATGACTCCAGCCTGAATTTGAGGATAAATTATGTTTCACCCAGGGATGTTGATGTAGAACAAACTCGGAGGATCGTGATGCAACCCACGTTGCACTCGTAGCCATACCCACGGCTGAAGCTAGCAAGGACGTAACCCAAGGGGATGACGAACCTTTGAAGTTTGCTAAAGGGTCAATGACACGAACTTGGCTCAAAAGATTCAAGGAGGGTCTTGAATTGTTGCTCCAAGGCATTAGGGCTGAACCCACAGATCAAAGACACCGAGATGTTGGTCCATCAAACTCAAGTGATCAAGTCCGAATTCAAGCCCAACATGCAATGACTAGTCAACTTGAACGATCTCCATTTGTTTTACTTGATTGGCCCATTTGAGATGGCCCAAGATCACGAAGTCCATGCCCATGCAAAGCTTGACCAAGGTAGCTTCTAGAGGCTTCAAGACCATGCATGTCCATTTGGTCATAGAGGAGAAAAGTCAGGACAATTGGAAGGACTCCAAAACCTTTCAAAGTTCGTGACATATGGACATGCATCTCCAACTCAAAGGCCATGGTCAAAGATAGCTTTAATCCTGTTCATGTATGTTATTTAATGATGATTCACGGACTCCTTTGGCTATAAAAGGAGCCCTTGGTCAAACACTTAGGATTAGTTTTGTTCTAGTTCATGTTTTGAGAGATATAATCTCCTTTCAACTTTTATAAAACTCTTTCGACTTATCTTTTTCTTGTTTGAGAAAAGTAGTGTAGGTTTTATAAATTCTTATCTTCTAGAGTTTGATTGGAATAAGTTTTCGATAAAATTCTTTAAGTGGCGAATTTCTTAACATAAACACGAAGGTTTGGTCTACACCTCCCTTATTGGTGTTGGGTCAAATACTCGACAAGTTTGTCATTTTTTTGGTCCTTTATTTTGAATCTCCAATTTGATATTGGGTTTAGTCACAAGTTGGCTAGGTTCATATCAGATTGGCGCCATAACTGATACCTTTTGGAAGACACAAAATCCAACAAGGCCAACAAATGCCTGGGATTGTGTGGAGGACATTAAAAACTTTAGATGCACGCCACCTGAAGATTTACCAAGATGTTGCGCCGCCCAAGAATCTATTGCCATGCTGATTAGTTAGTCTACCTCCGTTTATGATTAGATTCTATTTTCTAAACAATTGGCATGCGTATTTAGTGCCAACTTCCACCATTAAGGACAAACATTGTAAGATGGATTACTATCTTTAAGTAACCGGCAAAGTGACGACATTCCACAATTGTTGAATTGAATTAAGTCTTTATCCTAGAATCTTGTCCAGGAATTCTGCCCCGTGTTTTCCTACCAAAAACAGAGGAGTTTGAGCAATTCAATTTGTGTAACAAAGCTACGACCATGATCCAGCCTTGAATTACGTCCAACTTAACATGTTTGTTTAGGACAAGGATTAATACAAGATGGAAAATGACCCGGATGAGTTTTTCTTGCCTCCTTCCAAGCTAAATCCTTGTCTTGATAAGACACCATCTAATAAAAAAGTAAAAGATCAGGAAGTCTTTGCCTATGTGTGAACACTTTACAAGGATTGAGCCAAGTGATCCCATTCATCAGAGAGCCTTGTGTAATTATTGTAAAAAGAATGTTGGTATCCCACCATAAGACTTGCCCAGTTTATCATAGCAGACAAGAGAGACTTGACCCTAAACAACTAAAGCTAACACATGAAGCCTTGTCATCGAAAGCTTTGATTGTAGGCGATTTGAAGGTTGACAAGTACGAAGAGAAGGTGATTAGATGGGCCATAGTAGAATTTCTTATTCTGGATGAACAACCATTTTGTTGGTTGAGAGGGAAGAGTCCATTTCCAAGCATCTCTAGACAAACGATCATGAAGGGCTACATGGCTATGTTCCTTGAGGAAACGTAGAAGCTATTGGAGAAGATATTGGAGTTGAGGCCTCGCATGAGCTTCAAAACAGACACTTAGATTTCAATACATAATATTACATACATGTGTTTGATGGCCCACTTTATTGATCATGGTTGGGTTTTGCACAAAAGGATTCTTGGTTTCCAAAAGCTTGATGACCACAAGGAAACTTCCACTCGAAGTAGTTGGAAGATTGTATGGGTGATTCGTGGCTGGAGAAGGTAATGGCCATTACCGTGGATACTGCGAGTAACAATGATACAACCTTGGCGAGCTTCAGGAGACACTAGATAGACCGCTTTGTCGCTACGGATGATGTTTCCCCCAGGACCATAGGAACTTACAGGTAATTTGTTTTTGTAATTTGATGCATTACTTTTTATTCTTTGGTTGGGATGAATTTTTCTATTATTGTGATGAATTTTGATACATATGAGATGCAGTGATCACATACTTAACTTGATTGCGAAGGACGAGTTGGGACATTCAGCGGAGAATATAAGAGCACTGGTCAAGTATGTGAAATCCTCATCTAAGTGATTGGATACCTTCAAGAGGTACGTGGACAACCAAATGATAGAGTAGAAGGGATTGCTGCAGTTTGACGTCTACATGAGGTGGAATTCCACTTACACTATGTTTATCTTGGTGTTGGATTACCAAAGTGTGTTTGAAGAGATGCTTGAGGAGGAGCAGAAGCTGGTAGATTACTTGCTTGTTGATGATGGAAAGAACCATTAGAAGAACTTGGTCCCTATGTATTTTGATAGGATTCAGATCAGACACTTCATTACTTTCCTGAAGATCTTTTACGAAGTTACCCTCAAGTTCTCTGCATTGAACATTGTTATTGCACATCTTTTCTTCTAGTAATGACTAGTATATTGCCCGTGCCCTCAGGGCACTGGATTCAAACAAAATGAGGGAGGGACATGACAAATTGATGAAGTTG
>JAOWBN010022988.1:0-10561 GCA_028565015.1 Pinguicula moranensis
GGGATTTTTTGTAAGCCTTATCTGCCCACCTTTGTCTTATGCGGTGGGATTTGAGCTTGCGCCCAGCTCCCATTCCATGAGTTTTCCTGCAATTCAGTAATGAGAGGGCATTAACCACTGAACAGTTATGTTTTGTTATAGGGGGAGACAACAAGGATATATTATGCTATGCCTTCAAAGAAAAAACAAGGACTACTAATAATGAGAATCTCCAGTGACAAATAACAAAAAATCAAAACAAGAATCATATCAAGAGAGACCATATCTTCACGCAGTATCACCATTCCTAGCTGAAAAACAAACACGGGTTTATCACAACAACACAATGTATTCATCAATGTATCAAAGAAAACAATCACCCTATAACAAAAAAAAGAAAACAATCACCTGAAAAACCATTGTAAAACACAATAAACCGGAAGGCAAACCAAATAATCACATAACAACTACAACCAGAGAACCTTTTGTATTTTTCAAAAGACGTTAAACAGACACTCAGAATTGCTTCATCGATGGTAACAAAACACTCGAGATAAAAATAAAATAAATAAATAAATAAATTAACAACAACGAAGAAACTTATCAAATAAAAGTGAGTGGACGAGTTAAACTCATACCCCATGACTGAAGCAAGTAGAGCAAATTGACGGAGAAGGATTCAAAAAGCCGGAGCAGAGTAACAGCCGATCGTGTAGGTCTTAGTGGCGTTTTATAGGGCCATATCAATATGGGCTAGTGAGAAGTAACTATTAGGCCCAACATGGAACTGAATTCAGCCTAGATTTGCTTTGAAAAATAAGATAAAAATAAACTGAAATGAAAATAAAATTCTTAAACTGGTCAAGCGTCAAATTCTATTTTATTTTTATATTGCAGTTTATTTTCATTTGCTAGTCCAGTTTATGACGTCACTTACTCATTGAAAGAAATACATCAGACACAGCGAGAAACAAATAGCCCAATGGTATTGGTATGCATTATTTTGATCTCTAGTTAGCACTTAGCCCAGCTCAGAAAGAAGAGCTTTTACAACTTAACATGAGAAAACACTGTTAAAAAATGTGAAATTAGCAAACTGTCAGTAGTAATTGTGAATTTACATGCTTACCCTTAATGAAGCGTTTAATCGAGACCGTTGATGAGTTTATTGATCTTGCAGCTCTAATACATGTCATCTCAATCCGTGTGCCATTGATAAGCATGAATCTAACGGCCTACATACATTTTCAAGAAACACAATACATGTGATCTGAATCGTAGATTGTAAATGTTATCGGATGGTTTACATTTAATCGATATGTGAGAATTGATCTCAACCGTTCATAGAAGAACAAATCTAATGGTCAGTGTTCTGACTTATCAAGAAGGATTGTGGAAAGTTCGATTAATCGCATTTGACGGACAGGATTGGAAGATAGAAGAATAAATAAACTTTTGGTGTCTTGATCGACACAATTTTGACGAATTGCTTTCTCTCACTATACGAGTTTTCCCTCGACTTCTCTTGTCTCTTTCAAGGTTTTTCCGGCGAAACCCCTGATTTTCGACTTCCGAAGTGGTTGTTTAGGCTCTTTTAGGGTATATTTTGAAAGGGTGACTTGTAGTTACCATAGTTCTACAGGAAAGTGTTATTGTAGTTCCTTTTTTTTGGAGGTGTGGTTGTTTTTGGGTTTCGTGGTTGTATGTGAGGATATTACATTGTTTTGTGGTTGAAAGAGAAGTAATAAGAGTGGTGAGACTTCAGATTTGGAGTTCCAACGTGGATTAGCCGAGGGTTAAGACTCTTGGTGAACCACGGGAATTAAAACCAGTGTTTTACTATTTTTGTCTATATTTTGTTTACATTTTTGAAGTTACTAACAAAATACTAAGTGCGTGTTTGCTAGTTCTTGTACTTATGCAGAAGTAGCTTTTCAAAAGGCCTTGGGGAAAAGGAGCTTTCATGAATAAGTTGAAAAGTGTTTGCAAAATATGATTTAATACAGGAAAAGTCAGAAATACAGTGTTTGCAGATTATTATTTCTAAACATACTTTTTTTAAATTATAATTGGGAAATGATAAAGTTATCCTCAAATTAAGGATATTTTGGAAATATTAAATTATTTATGAGGGTAAGAATGTCAAAAAATTAATTTTTAAATAATTACAGAATTGACACCGCCAAAAGCACTCCAGAAGCTACCCAAGAGATGCTTCTGACTTTTGGGCTTTTTTTTACTTCTCCACCGCCAAAAGTCAGAAGTCAATCGCCAAAAGCCAACATTGCAAACACTTCAAATAGACTTTTCCACCGCCAAAAGCCTAAAGCTCATTTTTCGTGGAACTTGCAAACACCCCCTAAAGTCCGAGATCAAAATTCCAATAGTGGTATCAGAGATAGGTTGGCAGCGACGGTCGACATCTCGTAACAGTGGACGAACGGATCTGAGAAAGATTTCAAGGTGCTTGGTTGGAGTATTCTGCAGCTACCTTGAAGCAAGTGATCCAGATCTCTCTACGGAAGAAGATCTAAGTGAGAAGTAAATCTCACATCCCTAACATTGTTAGGGTGGTGAGCATTCTCTTTAAGATTTGTCTTTCAATATACACATTACTAGTGCGGTGACTCCGCTGCATGCACTCCTAGATTCTAAATCTAGGAGCTCTGTTTAAAGCTTGTAGCCTGCTTTAGAAATTGTGGTCATTGCATCTGTGGCTATTTATCGCTTTATCAAACTGTGAAGGCTTGCCGCCTATTCTATGACTACGTGAACTAGGGCTTTGTACTCTGATTGTGTGTTCATCTAGTCAAGATTGGTGGTTATTTTGTGTTCTTAGTGATTGTGCCTGGTACTCTAAGTGTGATATTCTGATCTGTGTAATACTCACCTTAAGAATTAGAACCTAAACATTGTTAAGAAGTCATAAAAGAATGACTACTAGGATTGAAATTAACATGTTTGATGGGAAATGGGATTTCAATGAGTGGAGTAAAAGAATGAAAGCTCTTCTGTCAAATAACAAAGTTCACTATGTTTTAATATCTGACATTACTAAATGGCCTGCTGATATTCAGAAAAGGGAACAAGAAATTAAGGAAAAGACATATAATTTGATAATCCTTAAATTGTCTGATTCTGTCTTTAGAAAAATTTATGAGGATGAAAATCCTCATACTATTTGGAATAAACTGAATTCTGTATATGCTTCAAAAACCACTACAAATCTGATATTTGTTAAAGGGTCTCTATTTTCTTTTAGAATGGATCCTAGCAAGAACATAGATGACAATCTAGATGAGTTCTTCAAACTGAATCAAGTTTTAAAGGGTGGTACAGAACATGAACTAGATGATGCTAGTTTTTCCATGATTCTGTTGAATTCTTTAATTGAGGACTATGTAGTAGTCAAGAATGCTTTACAGTATTCAGGTGTGGTCTCTAAGATTGAAATCATAATGTCAGGTTTAAAATCTAGGAAACTAGGACTTAGAAACTTGAAAAGTCAAAATAAGGCACTGTCTGTTAAAAATAGTAAATCTGACCGTTCTGAAAATAAGAAAAGTGAATAGAACTATAAGAAGAAGAATGATGGCAAAGATAAAAATAAGAAATTTAAGGAACATAGAGTATGTCATCATTGTAATAAGCAAGGTCATATTAAGAAGAACTGTTTTAAATTGAAAAAGGAACTAGATGAGAAAACAGAATCCAATATAGCTGCAGGTAAACAACATAGAGAAGAAGATGAAGTTCTCTATGTCTCTGAATGTTTATCTGAAGCATTGAATGTATCTGATATTTCTGAAAATGAAGAATGGGTGTTAGATACATGCTACACTTATCATATGTGTCCACACAAAGACTGGTTTAGTGAGTTAAATAAATCTAAAAGGGGTGTGGTATTCATGGGAAATCATAACATATGTGCAGTAGAAGGAACATGGTCTGTTAACGTGAAATTATCTGATGAAAGACAAGTCTGCATGTCTGATGTAAGATACACACCTGAATTAAAGAGAAATTTGATTTCTTTAGGTGCTTTGAAAGAAACTGGCTGCTCTTTCCATTCTTAAAATGGAGTATTAAATATTTTCAAAAATGGCCGAATAGTACTGTCTGCAAAAAGGAAGAATAGACTTTATTTTTTAGAAGGAAAACATTTAGAATCCATTGATTAGTGTGCATTAACTATATCTGTAGCATATAATACAAAATTATGACACTTGAGGTTAGGTCATATTAGTCATAAAGGTTTGACTATTTTGCATTCCTTAGATAGTTTAGGAAAACATGCAATATTTGATCTTGAATTTTGTGAATTTTGTGAATCTTGTGTGTTAGGTAAACAACATAGGATTAAATTTCCTAAAGGAATACATTT
This sequence comes from Pinguicula moranensis, assembly GCA_028565015.1. Lineage (NCBI taxonomy): Eukaryota > Viridiplantae > Streptophyta > Magnoliopsida > Lamiales > Lentibulariaceae > Pinguicula > Pinguicula moranensis. Next base: position 4,364 of record JAOWBN010022988.1, read on the forward strand.
TTCTAAGCAGAAACTTGAATATTTACATGCTGATTTGTGGGGCCCCAAACATGTTTCCACACACGGTGGTAATAGGTATTTTCTGTGCATTGTTGATGATTTTTCTAGGAAATGGGTGTTCTAACTTCACTCTTAAGATCAAGCTTTTACAAAATTTAAGGAGTTGAAAACTTTAGTAGAAAATCAAACTGATCTTAAACTGAAATATTTGAGAACAGATAATGGGTTGGAATTCTGTAATTCTTTGTTTGGTGCTATGTGTTCTGATTTTGGTATCACTAGACACAGAATGGTTAGGTACACCCCTCAGCAGAATGGGGTAGCAGAACGAATGAATAAGACCTTGTTAGATAAAGTTAGATGTTTACTCACAACTTCTGGTTTGAAAAAACCATTTTGGGAAGAAGCTTTGAGTACGACTGCCTATTTGATTAATAGGAGCCCCTCATCTGCACTAGACTTTCAAACCCCAGAATTTGTTTGGTCCGGTAGAGACCATAATTTGATCCACATAAGAGTGTTTGGGTGTGTAGCTTATGCTCACACCAAGTCTGGTAAATTAGATCCCATGTCCCTAAAGCGTGTCTTCCTTGGATACCAAGAAGGCACTAAGGGATATAGATTATGGGATAGGAGCTTACCTTGTTTAAAAATAATAATAACCAGGGATGTTATTTTTAACGAATTTGATTTTCCTTGTTTGCCCCTGAATTCTACTGAGATATCAACTGAGAATGAGGTTAGGGAAACTCCTATTGAGGTGGAGTTGGATAGGAAGATTTCTTCATAGGAATCTATCCGAATTGAGGGGTCTGAAGAAATTCAAGGCTCCTCAGAACCTGATCAGTCACAATCATCTAGCTCATACAGTATTGCCCTAAATAGGGAACCTAGAACTAGAAGGGTACCTAGTAGATTTGCAAACTTTGCTGAATATGTAAAATTTGCTTTTAATGTGGCTGATCAAGTACTTCATGTTAAACCTAATGACTATTATTCTGCCACTAATTGTGAAAATTCAGAAAGCTAGAAACTTGCCATGATTGAAGAGATGAATTCTCTTAATAAAAATCAGATGTGGAATTAGTCCCTAAACCTAAAAATCTGAAAATTGTGGGTTGTAAGTGGATTTTTAAGGTTAAAGAAGGCATATCACAATCTGATCCGTGTGTTTTTAAGGCAAGATTAGTGGCTAAGGAATTTTCACAAAAGGAAGGTGTAGATTATAATGAAATATTCTCACCAGTGGTTAAATATAAGACCATAAGAATAATGCTTGCATATGTGACATGCTTTGATTTGGAACTTGAACAGTTGGATGTTAAAATTGCTTTCTTGAATGATGAATTAGACGAAAAAATTTACATGGATCAGCCTTCACGATTTGGTAGTAAGGAGAATCCTGATTGTGTTTGCTTCCTTAAGAAATCTTTGTATGGCTTAAAACAGGCACCTAGGCAATGGTATAAAAGATTTGATACTTTTATGTGTGATCTAGGGTTTGTTAGAAGTAGCTATGACTCATGCTTTTATTTCTTAAGTACCAAAGGTGTTTCAGTCTATTTGTTATTGTATATAGGTGATATGCTTATAATTAGTTCATCTAAGTATGAAATTAATAAGCTAAAAGATAAGCTGAAATCTGAGTTTGAGATGAAAGATCTAGAGGAAGCCAAAAGAATCTTAGGAATAGAGATTTTAAGAGATAGGAAACAAGGAACCTTGAAATTGCATCAAATTTCCTATATGCATAAATTGTTTAAGAAATTTTCGCTTGATGGATTAAAATCTGTATCACTTCCTTTGGCTGCCCATTTCAAACTTAGTAAGGATCAATGTCAATAAATAGCTAGTGCATCTGAACAAATGGATAAAACACCTTATGCAAATCTTCTTGGCTCTTTAATGTACTCAATGGTTAGTACAAGACCTGATATAGCCTTTGCCATATCACTTTTGAGTAGATTTATGTCAAATCCTGATATAGAACATTGGATGGCCCTAAAATGGACAGTTAGATATCTAATAGGTACATTTAGTTTGTGTCTTTGTTTCAGGAGACATAATCCTGATTTGAATTTAATTGGATGTGAACAGTGATTTTGCGGGTGATTAAGACTCTAGGAAGTCTACTACATGTTATTGTTTCTTATTTCGTGGAAATTGCATAAGATGGAAATCCCAACTACAATCTGTGGTTACTTTGTCAACGACCGAGGAGGAATATATTACTTTGGAAGATTCTTTTAAGGAATCCTTGTGGTTACAAGGTCTACTTAAAGAATCAGGTATGTGTGAATCTGAGGTGTCAATATATTCAGATAGTCAATCGACAATATACCTTAGTAAAATTTTAGTTTTTCAAGAAAGAACTAAACACAGAGATGTTAAATTTCATTTTATTAGGAATATTATATCTGAAAAACTTTTGTGTTTAGTTAAAATTCCTACTAAGGAAAATGCTGCGGATTGTGGAACTAAGGTAGTGACCCAAGCAAAGTTTCAGCATTGTAACTCCTTGGGATGCACTGAATTCTTTCAACTATAGTTGAAGAATAGGAGTTATGAAATAATCTGGATTTGCCACTCAAAGGTGTTAAGAGAGAAAAGGAGTTAGTTAATTTCAAGGTGGAGATTGTTAAGAGTTGTGAAATTACCAAACTGGATTTATCATTGTGAAATTATATGTTTACCCTTAATGAAGCTTTTAATCGAGACCGTTGATGTGGCTGTTAATCGTGTGGCCGAAGTACATGCAATTCGAATCCGTGTGCTTTGATATGAATCATTTCTAGCCTTTGATAATTTTTACTCTAACAGTCTGCATGCGATTTCAACAAACACATTCGATTAATCGTATTCGACGGACAGGATTGAAAGATGGAAGAATATAAAAGCTTTTCTAGCCTCGATCGACACACTTTGGACAAATCAGTTTCTCTCACTACACAAATTCTCTCCCGACTTCTCTTGTTCCTCTCAAGGGTTTTCCGGCAAAACCTTTTGTTTTTCCACTTCCGAAGTGCTTGTTTAGGCTCTTTTAGGGTCAAATTGAAGGAGGTGACTTGTTGTCACCATAGATCTATAGGAAATTATTCTTGTAATTTCATTTCTTTCGGAGGTGTGGTTGTTTAGCGTTTTCGAGGTTGTATTTGCAGACATTATACTATTTTGTGTCTGAAAGAGAAGTAATATGAGTGGTGAGACTACAGATTTGGAGCTCCAACGTGGATTAGCTGAGGGTTAAGTCTCTCGATAAACCATGGGAACTAAACCCGATATTTTTACTATTTTTATCTATATTTTACTTAATCTTGTTGAAGTTACTAACAACATATTAAGTGTGCAAGAAATAGTCCGAGATCGAAATTCCAACAAATATGTTATTAGGGATGAATGAGAAATTGATGAAAAATATGAAGAGAAAACGTTTCTCTCATTTAGTAGCCATCATCTTGCTAGGTTAGTGGAGGAAATGGACAATTGTGCCATTATCCCACTAACTTAATGGAGATAATGGAGAAGTCAAGAGGTGACAAATCTCTAACTATAATCCAAAACCTCTATAAATAGTGGATCCCCTCTTGTGTGAAACACACACACACATAAAAATTGAGTCTAGAATTTTATCTCTCTTTTTAGAGTATTTTTGTGTGTCCTCGATTTAGTGATTGAAGAAAGATATCGTTGGTTCACCGGAGTTGTGCTACAAATGCTATGCATATCAACTCGTATCCATTGTATCTTGGGAGATAGACGCTCGTTAATCTCAATGCACCCAGAAGAGAGATAATCTGTTTTAAAGAAACTTTGTGTTTTACAGGCCCCAGAATTCTTCCTAAACAGTATTGGAAAGCCCTCTGCTAATGACAAGTTGTCCAACCATTTGTCTGTCCATAATCTTATTCTTTCACCATCTCCCAGCTGAAGTGATATGTTGTGTTTGAACCAGTCACCTTCTAAGGATTCAGTTATGTGAAGCCACCATTCTGAACCGTAGCCTCTACCTCTTGGCCTGCCTACCACAGTTTGGTTGTCCTGAGGGAAGAGGGCTCTCATTCATGCAATTTTTAGCGGTGTTCTGCCATTATACTTGGCTCCAAGAATATCAGTAGAAAGAGAAGGCTCATTGTTGAGAATTTGCAGTCCCTACTTTCCAAGCATTGCAGAGTTGAAAGAGGGAATGCAGCGGACACCAAGGCCACCTCTGTCCAAAAGGGTGGTGATCTTTCCCCACGAGACCAGGCACATCTTTCTCCTAGCATAAGTGCTTCCCCATAATAACTCTCTTTGAATTTGTTTCAGTTTTTGAGGACACCTTTAGGAGCTTTGAAACAAGAAAAGAAATGAGAGGGCAGTGCTGAGAGAACAGAGTTTATAAGCACTAGTTTCCCTCCTGAATAAATCTGTCTGTGTTCCCATGCTATCACAGCTAAGGAAAACTTGTTTAATATTGGCTGCCATGTGGAGATCTTTTTTATCCGGGCACCAACAGGTAGGCCGAGGTATTTGAATGGAACTGAAGTAGATTGACAGAAAAGATATGCAGCCATGTCATTCAGTGTAGCAATTTCCACATTAACACCAGTAAGTTTGCTTTTTGAAAAGTTTATCCTTAATCCGGAAACTAGCTCAAAATTAAGTAATATAGCTTTGAAGGCGCACACAGATCTCCATTCTGCCTGGCCAAATAGAATGGTATCATCTGCAAATTGGAGATGAGAGACATGTACCTTTTTCCTGCCTATGCATAAATCAGAGAATAGGTCCAGCTCAACAGCCTGCTTGATCATAGAAGATAAACCTTCTGCTGCCAATAAAAATAGAAATGGGGAGATTGGATCTCCTTGCCGAATGCCACAGGATGGATAGAACTCTTTGGTGGGGCTTCCATTTATCAGGACTGAGAAGGAGGCAGATTCTAGTAGACCTCTAATCCACCACATCCAACACGCAGGAAAATTCATGTGTGCCATGATGCTGAGCAAATAATTCCAATGGATTGTGTCAAATGCCTTTTCAAAGTCTACCTTTAATATGAGGGCACTCCTGTGTAGTTTCCTTGTTTAATCTATCACTTCATTGGCAACAACCACATTATCAATTAGTTTCCTTCCACGGATAAAGGCAGACTGTGTTCTGCTTATCAGTTTACTCATCACTCGACTGATCCTGCTGGAAAGGACTTTTGAGTTGATTTTCGGCATACTTCCAATAAGTGTAATTGGTCTATAATCATTGACATGCAGGGTACCGACAGACTTAGCAATCAGTGTGATATGAGAGGAGTTGCTTCCTCTACACAACTTTCCATATTTGTAGAACTCATGCATAAGTTGCATAATCTCAGGGATCATCATCTGGATGAAATGCTTGATGAAGAGGAAGTTAAGTCCATCTGGCCCTGGACTCTTGTGGCTGCCACAAGAAGAGATAGCAGACAAAACTTCAGGCACGGTGAAAGGCTGCTGCATGAAGATTCTGCTCAGTTGATCAAGGGTGTTCAGTCTTGTGATAAGGGCTGGTCTATAGGTTAGTTTCTCAGTGAATCTATCTTTAAAGTGGTTGAAGAAACATTCCTTGATTGCCTCCGGTTCCTCCAGCCAAGTAGGTCCATCCCAGACCCCACTGATTTTATTGTTGGCTTGATGTTTCTTGAGGCAGTTATGAAAATAGACAGAGTTCATGTCACCCTGTTTTATCCACTGGATTCTTGATTTTTGGTATGTTTTGCTGTTCGATTTCCTCGAGATAGTATCCAGGAGAATTTGTAGTTCTGCCAGCTATTGTAGATTTATAGGAGATGAGTGGTTATCCTCAGCTACTAGTTCAATGTCTTTAACTTTTTGAAGCAGATCACTCCTCTGTTATGACAGATTTCTCGGCCGGCTGACATTCCACTGTCTAATATTGTATCTTAATATTCTGATCTTGTGCATAAGCTGATAGCTCTTAATCTTTTCCTCCTGCCGGGGCTGTTAAGCCTTTAATGTTATGAGTTATAACTTTCATTGAGGACGTGACTCCTCACCTTTCTTACCACTACTCGGGGTCAGCGGTTTCTGAGATTTCCTCATATGATCATTCATGCGCACTATATGCTGATGAATTAATTTTGGGTTTTCTCCATAGGTAAGACCAAGATCTGCACCAATATCCATTACTCTGTCAGCTTCCTCATTTAGCTGTTGTGGATGC
>JAOWBN010022999.1:0-10561 GCA_028565015.1 Pinguicula moranensis
GAAAGAATTTGTATTCTTTCCTTGTTTAACAATATTGTATCAATCCCCAATCCTTTCCTTAGATATATAAGTCAACAGATACAAGCATTTTATACCCAAACACACAAAATTCACAAGGTACTTCAGTTCGATCGATATTATGTTCTCCAGTCACTTCAGAAATGTGATCCTTATCTTCTAAAACCAGGATAATAAGCACAACAAAGCAGCTTAAAACTTCAGAGATAAAACTCAAGTAAAGAGCTTAAATAAATAGGGGTGGCCAAACGGGTTTTCGGGATGGGTATTGCCAATACCCGATCCCAACCCAATGAGAAACGGGATGAGATTTACAGTCCTGGTACCGTCCCAAAAACCTGGATTCCCGAAAAAATAAGGGGAATTTGGGTATCGGGATGGATCAATTTTTGGGTATTTCCCAAAAATCCCCACCAATTTTTTTTGAGAAGCTAAATTCTATATATATGAGAAAGGTTTATTTACAAGAAGAAAGACAAAGGAGAAACATAAGAAAAAGTAAAATACATAATATAAGGTGCCTCTATCACCACTAAAAAATCTCCCCTACAACTATTAGCATGATATTTGGTCTGTCTGCATTCCTTCCAATCATCCCCTCCCTTGATATAGCTAAGGGTGATTTGGTATATGGCACCCCTAGCATCTTCAAAGATCACAAAGCAGCTCAGCATTCAGTTCATCATCATTATCCGCTTTTCACCAAAGCAAAACATCATGGCTGTCAACTTATCAATTCCCATTTTAGGGATATTGGTACACATCTCTATTATGTTTGGTGAGTTATCCTTGTAATGTGCAAGGTAGGTATATGCTGGAAAGCTTACATAGTAGATCAAAAACCAAGTAGAAGCTATAAGATTTTTTGCTGGTGGCCCAGATTCACGATTGACCTTCTTAGTCATGTATTTGTAGCCAATAATGCTATTACTCAGAATGTTCCTCTCAAACATGCCCTTCCTTTCTTTTTATTGATTCCTGTATAATCCTATAACTTTGCAAGAATGGATCTTGATGTAAGATGTTGAAAATGGCAGAACTATCCAACAATTCCATTCCATCCTTGGAGTCAGTTAGTAGAGTTCAGTGGTTAGTACAGGGACAATTAGATTAGACCAGCAACTACATCACATGGAGTGATCCACAATCCTCCTTCTTGTACCGCATTGAAGTAGCCATGAAATAAGTGATGCCAATAAAATGAGTAAGGGGAGTAGGGATGTTACTACTAAGATCTGTAAAGGCAATGGTAGGTGATTGGTAATCCAGATATAACGTTTGGATGGCTGGTGTTGTTTCCATCTCCTTCTCTTCCTGTACCATGGGTAAGCAAAAAACAGAATACAACATATAGTAACATCAATGAGCAATGCCATCCTTTCATTCATCATGTAATCAGTTAAAATTGCATACACACAGTTGGTTGGGTAACCCAGTCATAGAATGAGTAAGGAAATTGGTAGAATTTTTTGTTTGCTTAATCCCTAACCAAGTATTCTTTTTAAGAATATGTACCCCATTATAAATGCAGATATCAAAGTTTTCAAAGTGAGCTTTGTTACGAGTTTTTCATATTTACCAGATGAAGGAGATCCATATTGATTTCCATGGCTCAAGGTTGGTTCCTGGAGATTTAATACAACAAAAGTCCTCCAAGTTGGGAACAGAATCCAAAAGCAAGTTGTTATCATGTATTCTCTCAGGATTAGCCTAGCCAGGCCAGCACCCCCTGCCAAGCACCCACTGTTATAGTACAATTATGAAATAGATGAGGGATAATTTCCATACCTGTGCGGTAGAGGGGACAATATTCTTCCTGATCCAAAGGAATTATGTTTCGTGCCTTGAGAATGTTGATAAATCCTCCAGAGCAGGATAATGTGTTTAGTTTAAGAAAAAACGTTTCCACAAGGATACTAATTTCCTCATTTCCGTCTCAAAATGAACCATATCCTGAGCATCAATAAGATGTTGATATGATGAATTAGTCACATAGTTTCCAGCCGATTCTTGTGAGAAGATATAATGATCTACATTCATCCCAATTTTTGCCACATCCTGTAATAGAGAGAGGAGATTCTCAAGCAAAGGCCGTTCATGTGATCTCAAGTTCCTTCGCCATTTTAAATCCCAGATCCATCTGTCATTTACCCACTGCCCTGCATCTGCTACATAAACATTTTTGTTCATTGTACACTCTATAATTGGGGAAATAATTCAGCTGAACAATCATTTTGAGTCCATCTATCATGCCAAAATTGGGATCCATCACCAAAACCAAGAGAACTTTAATTGTTTAGTAAACCATCTCTCAGACAGGAGTGTTTGTAGGTCATTCCACCATATCGAGGCATAGGTTGCGCCCCTTTGGTGCCCCCTGCTAATATTTGACTGCTAATGCGGCCTCTTTAGCAATCAGATGACCAAACTTTAGGTATCCTTAATGTCCATATCTGGAGCGAAGGATATCCATAGCTAAACTATGCTTCCGAGTTAGGAGTCTTTCACCCCATTTTCCCATAAGAGCTTCATTGTAGAGTGCAATGTTCCTGATTCCCAAACCACCTACATGCTTAGGCAAAGCTATTTTCTTCCATGAATTCCATCACATCTTTCGTTTATCCTTTGTTGTACCCCAAAAGAAGGATCTTTTTAAGGCTATGAGCTTTGATAACCCGTGGAGGAGCTTTGAAAAAGGAAAGAAAGTGTGAGGGGAGAGCATTAAGTACGGAATTAATCAAAACAAGTTTACCACCCGCTAAGAGATGTTTGTTTTCCCAAGCATTCAGTGCTCTCTCAAAATTTTCCACTACTTGTTTCCAGGTAGATGTCCTCCGGTAATTGCTACCAACTGGAAAGCCTAGATATTTGAAGGGTAGCTGGTCATCTTTACATCTCAAATAAGTTGCCATATCCATCATTGTAGTCTGCTGAATATAAACACCATATAAATTACTCTTACTAAAACTAACTCGTAATCCAGAGACAAGTTCAAAATTTTGGAAAATGGCTTTAAATGAGGTAAATGTTTCCCATGATGCTTGGCCAAGGAGAAGCGTATCATCACCAAACTGGAGGTGTGATAGTGCAATGCTGTCTTTACCAGTATGAAGAGGTTGAAATTTACAGAAGTAGTAGCCTTGTCTATGATAGCTAAGAGGCCCTGAGTAGCTATCAGGAATAAAATATGGGATATGGGGTCACCATGTCTAAGTCCACGCTGAGGAATGAACTCCTGTATTGGACTTCCATTAATCAAGACAGATGTAGAACCAGACGTTAGAAGTTCATATATCCAGGCTATCCATGATGGAGAGTAGTTCATATTGTTCATAGTATCACATAATATTTCTAGTTGATCGTATCAAAGACTTTCTCAAAATCCACCTTAAATATAAGAGCCTGCTTCATCAATTTTTTCATTTCATCCACCACTTTGTTTGCAATCAAGACACCATCCAAAATTCTCATGCCTTCTAAGAAAGCCATCTAGTTAGGAGAGATGAGGTCATCCATTATAGCCGCCAGTATAATAGCCATTGTCTTTGATATGATTTTTGGCGCGGATCCAATAAGAGTGATAGGCCTGTAGTCTTCAAATTTTTGAGGATTCTTCTTCTTAGCAACCAATATAATATGCGCTACATTACTGCCCGCTGCTAGCCTACCATTTTGTATAACTCAAGCATCATCTGAACTATGTCTCCATTCAGCGGATGGATAAAATGTTTTATAAACCAAAAATTTATACCATCAGGTCATGGACTCTTCCCACTTGCACATGAATAGCCTCCAGAATTTCTTGCTCAGTAAATGGTTTAATCAAACTCAGGCTTGACTCATGAGAAAATTTCCTGAATAGAGTCTCTGGTAGACTTAGTCTTTCCAAATAGTCCTCTGTATATCTTTTGTGAAAGTGATTTTTGAAGCAATTCTGAAAAATTATAACGTAAAACTAAAAAAAAAACATTTTCCCAATTATCCGATTTTCCATTTTCCTGATGGGATTCATACCCTAAACCTGAACCCATCCCGATTCCCCAAATTATTTCAGGTAATCGGGAACTCGGTCAGTCGAAATTCAGGTTTTCCGAATCCCAACCGACGTTTGGCCACCACTAGAAATAAATAACATGTTGTAATATACTTGTAAAAAATGTGCACCAGTTCTACCACTCTTTTTGAAAATGGGTTGTATATTTTTGAAAAAAAAACTTCCAATCAAATTAGAAAACTACAAAAAACCTACTAGTTCCACAGGTCCTGAGGCAATTACTAAACATGACAGGTAAAAAAATCCTTAGTTTCCAAAATAAGGTCTTGATAGTCTTGGTTTGCACTTCTTTTATCTCAAAAGTTGTCACTCCATAATAGAAGCAATTGCTTCTACAGACTCAATTTTGTCTTTACCAAGGGCGTAACATAAGCCTCACATAAATGAGAAAACAAGAGAAAAATGCTAATTAGAGTGAGGCTACAACCCCGTATGCTACAGACTGGAAAACTGTTCGATGCATGTTGGCTGGAAAATGGATTATCCTAATTGTACGGTAATTAATAGATGGACGATTGTACCCCTGGTTGCAGAAAATATATCCGATAACTTCCTTGAGAAGCTACTGAAGAGCACAAACATATAAAAGGCAAAAATTGGATCCATCCAAATATTCTTGGTTGAGAGCAAAAATGGGAAGACAAAAGGAAGAGCATAACCGACCCGAGGGAGAGTTCTGAACTATGACTTTTACTTTATTTTCCAGTAGGGAAACTTGTATTTTAATTATGAGCTAAAAGCCTCTCACTAGGGCAATATGCATCTCTACGTGTATTTTGTAAGATGAATGTGTTTTGAATGTTTAGTTGTTATACTTAATACTATGGTTGTTTGATTTTATTGCTTTTCATCTTAAACTGGTAGTTGCTTGACAATCAATTGTCAATACGCAAGCTAGATTAAGATTTGAGAGAGGAGAACAAATTGGATTATGATAAAAACTAACATCGAGCCTTAAGAATGCAAGATTCGAAAGATGAGCATTCATGGGGACAATGCCCGTATTATTGGATTCATGAGGCAAATGTCCCTTGACAGGTCATGCGAGATTCGAGAGAGGAGCATGATCGTGCCGAGAGAGGACTTTGTAGGATAGTACGTCTCAGTATGTAGGTGCGAGATTCGAGAGATGAGTATTTGCTGCACCACATGAGATGGTTAATTCCTTAGAGAAGTTACTGTAGGGGCAAATCCAGTGGACAACTAGGTTGAAAAATCTAACAAACAAATTGATTAACCATTCTCATATGTATGCACGTAGAGGTGAGGTCAATGCACTAGATCTACAACCAAGAAGTCAACCTTTAAATTGTATTAGTTAAACGATAAAATTGTTGTTTGTCTAACTTAGTTTAATTTGCTTTGATGCGTTGGAAATTACTGTGGATTCAACTTAACTTGTTGTTTGTGCAAATTGCATGCAAACAAGCTATAGTTGGTGCTTATCTGCATCAATCGTTGTGGTTCGACACTCGACTCCATCACTTTATTACTTGTTGCGACTTGCAAACTTGCAATCTTCGTTGTTGCATAGTTACCGAATCAACACAATAAGTTTTTGGAGCCGTTGTCGGGATTGTTAGTTGAGATAATATCATATCAACATCAAGTGAGTTTGTAGCTAGATTGGATATTTGTTTGAGTTACCTTACCTTCTACTCGTTCAAGTGCAGGGTGTGAATAAACCCATCTGGTGGTAAGCACTCAGATTTGGGAGATCCGGAGACTAACCGAACCACTAGATCGCGAAGAAGGGTGCAAAGAGAGGCATGGAGACATCAAAGAAATATGGAAAACCAAGGTGATGAGGCAATGCTAGCTGTTGTACTAGAAGAGGGTGATAGGCCCATTGAAGAATTTGCTTTACCTCAAGCTGAGGAAGAAGCACCATCTATTAGAAGGCCTGTCATCCAAGCTAATAACTTTGAGCTAAAGCCGGCAGTCATTCATCTACTGCAACCACACTCGACATATGCCGGCTCTGCTACATATGATCCGAATTCACATGTGAGAGCATTTGTTGAGTTATGTGGCACCTTGAAGTACTCTAGAGTGACCCAAGAAGCTATCTGACTCAGACTTTTTCCATTTTCCTTAAGAGATAAAGCAAGGAGATGGCTTTAGTCACTACCATCCAATTCAGTTTGCACATGGGATGAATTGTGAGAAAAATTTCTAACACAATTCTTTCCACCATCCATGACTGCGGGGATTTTGAGCGAAATTATTTCATTTAGGCAGAAAGATTCAGAAACTCTATATAGTGCTTGAGAGAGATTCAAGGATTAATTGAGGAGCTATCCTAATCATGGTTGACCTCATTGGAGGCAAGTTCAAGCATTTTACAATGAACTAGAACACCACACGGAGAGAAATTGATGCTGCGACCAATAGTACTCTCATGAAAAAAATCTTATGACGAGACATATACCTTGTTAGAATCAATGGATCAAAATTGTTATACGTGGCCAAATGAAAGAGAATGTCATAGGAAAATAGCTGGGAAGTATGGGGTTGACAAGGTGGATGCATTGGCAACAACTATGCATGCTATGAAGGTACAAATGGAGAACTAGATGTCTCAGGGCACAACGGCAACACCTGTTATGATGGTTCATCAACCATCATGTGAATTTTGTGGAGGGTAACACCCCTTTAACTTGTGCAAGGATAGGACTTCAATGGATAATGTCCTATGGAACAACTGAATTACATTGGCAACCAACAAAAGTACTCAAACAACTTTGATAGAAACAATTTCAATCCTAGAAGAAATGACCATCAAATTTCTCTTGGAGCAACAACCAGCATGCTACCAACCCCACAAGACAAAGTTCTTCGCAATTTCAAGCCCAAGGGCAAAAACATACATACCCAAGACCTCAGAATGAAGAGGTGCTAAACAAGTTGGCCGCAGCCACAAAGACTAATGTGGACTTGATAGGACAGCTAGCTGCTGCCTCAAATGATTTTATGCAGGAAACCAGATCAAGTCTAAAGGACCAGGCAGTGGGCATAAGGATTTTAGAATCACAAGTTGGACAACTAGCTAAACAGTCGTCTGAGAGATAGCAGGGTGTACTTTCTAGCACCACAGAGGTGAATCCGAATGAGCAATGCAAAGCTATTACATTAAGAATTGGAAAGGAGGTAGAAAGAACTGGGCCCTGCCCTAAGGAAGAAGGTTGAACAGAAGAAGGAAGAGGCACTTCCTTAACAAGAAACTGAACAAAGGACACAGATCCCTTTTCTTCAAAGGCTGAAGCAAGGAAATTGGATAAGTAGTTCCAGAAATTTCTTGAAGTATTCAAGAAACTTCACATCAACAATCCTTTTGCATAAGCACTCGAGCAGATGCCATATTATGTTAAGTTCATTAAATATATTTTCTTATATAAATGCAAGTTTGAAGATTATGAGACGGTGTCTCTTATGGAAGAATGCAACGCCATCTTGCAAAAGAAGTTCCTCCCAAAACTTAAAGATCCTGGGAGTTTCACTATTCCCTACTCTATTGGCAACTCCACTTTTGATAGAGCTTTATGTGATTTAGGTGATAGTATTAACCTAATGCTTTTGTACATCTTTCATAAACTAGGACTGGGAGAAGCCCAACCAACAACAATATCACTACATTTGGCGGATAGATCTATCAAGCGCCCGAGAGGTATTATTGAAGATGTACTGATCAAGGTTGACAATTTTATATAAATGTTGATACAGACTCTTCGAAGGCTGAAGGTCTGGCAAGAAAGATGAATAGTAAACCCCTCTGTGAACAGTGACTCCACTCCATTTCTATTCATTCTCTCCGATTAAAACCTTAACGCACTCTACTTACTGGCCATACCCATCACCACTGAACTCATGTCCTTCCCTGGGATGCTTTGCTGCGCCCGGGAAGGTCTGTCTTTCATCTTCGTCAGAAAATGCATCTCGTTCAGCTCGAGCTTCCTTCTCGTCTTTCTCTTTGTCTTTTCCTAGCTTCATAGCTCATTACAGACACCTCATTACTCGGGATAACCCCTTGGATGCATAATGACCTAGGTAGTACCATCCCAACAACAACAAAAGATGAGAAAGGCTTTTTTATGGTTTGCTCAGCAACCCTATCAGCATCTTCTGATGCAATATCAATACCAACAACGCAGAACCCCTATCCAAAATCATCATCAAACTAGTGAAAGAACATATGCTCAGGTTCCGCAGCCCACAACACTAGACAAACAGTCAGCAACTTTTAACAAAGGAGGACCCTATAAGATAACCTTCTTCATCAGAAACGTTCCTCGCAATTGTCCCAATGAACACTTACTTCGACAGCTTAAGACCTTGGGAAGTGTTCGTGCTCTAAGACTGGCAGGTAAACTAGAAAATCATGGGTTGCCCTTTGGGTTTGTGGAATATACTGAGGTTTATGATGTTGATGCTTTGGAGGTTAAACTTAATGGTTTATACATTGGTAGGCATAGAATGCAAGCTAACCCACCTAAATACAATCAGAAGATGTCTCAACCGATCTCACACTTAAAGATGGAAAATATTAGTGTGGTGTTTAATAATCCTCAGAAGGGATAATCCTCCTCTGCTGCTTCCCCACCTAGTGTCTCTCAGCTACATAAACCTATGGCAGGGCCACAACAATTACCACTTCCTAAACCCTGGATCCCAAAACCAGCTCCTAAGCCTCTTAAGCAATTTGTTCGTAAAATAGCTAGCTCTAAACAGAATTCTGAATGGCTTCAGCTAGCTCAAGTTGGTAAACTTAAAGATAGGAACAACTTTCGTGCATTCCAACTTGAATTGAAGAGAATTGGTCTTATTAGAATCAATGCTAGTTACATAGGGATGGGAAAGGTACTCCTTTGGAGTAAAAATCCGTCCAACATGGCTCTTCTACAAAGCTGAGTCCAGCTGGTTGCTGAATTGGCTAGAGACTCATCTAGTCCAGTGGGATAAAAATTTGCATAATGTATCAGGTACTAGATTGGCTTGGATTAGAATTTCGGGTATACCAATTAATGGTTGGGAGGAAAAGGAACTCTGGGAAATTGGTGGAATCCCAGGATCTACAGTGTGTATTGATGATGCAGCTATTACACGTTCCTTTTTGGATGCTGCTCTGCTCTTGATTGAAATTAATTATTCGGTAACTCTACCTCCTTACATACAAATTATTATTGATGATAATTTATAGACTCTATATGTTCATGAAGTGCAGGACACTCAATCATCACACCACAAATGGGACTCTGATATATTATCTACTAGTGGATCATCTAGTGATTATATGGAAGACAAGGCTGCCACATCAGAGAAGGGTATTATGGAAGACGAAGAACTGCCTATAATAGTTCATCACTCTAAGGTAGATCCAGAGTTCCCTGATATTATGGGAGAGCCCTGTTGATCTTCTGAAGAGAGGGGCATAGAGAAACATCAGGTCTCTGTTTGGTCACCTTCAAAAATTGAATGGTGGCCCCCGACTGGATCCTCTACACCTTCACATGACATTAATCAAAGAGTATTATCTGAGGGTCATGAAGCATCGAAGGATCCTATGATGGAGCAGATGGATAAAGTTCCAGTCCTAATGAATTCTTCTGTCACTATAACTACTCAAGAGAGGTCAGCTTCAGAAAATACTCAACCTCTGGACTTACTAGAAATGTTCCCCTAGTTGGGACAGAGCACAAGTAAGCCTAAGGGAAGACGAACAACTCAGCAGGATAGTCTTACAACACAGGGTCCACAAACAAGGAGTAAATCTCGTAAGGAAAAAGATACTCAAGAAAATTATCAGGCTGAGCAAACAACTCTGAGTGTCTGGCTAGATCAACAAACCCCCAGAAATCATACTCTACCACAGTCATTTGAAGATAGTCATATTATCACTGAGCAGATAGAGCAGGAAGTGGACCAGATAATGGGGCTTGGAGATGCTATAGGGATTGATTATGGTGGTTATCCCACTGTGTCCTGTGATAAATTAAAAATGATCAACTCTAAGGGAAGGTCATCATCACACAACAAGAAAATGGTTGGGAAACATAAAGACAGGTACCCCTCGATCAATGAAGATAGTATCCTATAACATAAGAGGATTAGAGGGATATGGCAGGGAGACAAGATTAAGATGTTTCATTCAAAAGCAACAAATGGATTTTCTAAGTATTCAAGAGACAAAACTAGAATTTGTGGATCGTACATTCTGTCAGAATTTATGGTACAATGAGGATTTTGATTGGGTTTATAGTGGATCTCAGGGACAGTCTGGAGGATTATTGTGCATTTGGAACTGCAGAGTATTTAAAAGGTCAGGGCTGTGGTCTGGAAGAGGAGTTCTGGGAGTGACTGGACAGTGGGGAAGTGATGAAGTGATCAGTCATATGATTAACATCTATGGGCCTTTAGATTTAATGCAGAAAGAACAACAATGGAAGGAGCTCAGTGAGATGATGGTTGGAAGAGAGCAGGAGAAGTGGTGTC
>JAOWBN010023010.1:0-10560 GCA_028565015.1 Pinguicula moranensis
GGTTCCTTGTTTGGCTAGCAGATCAGCAATTTGATTACCTTCCCTATACTTGTCGGTGTCCTCATGGCTATGTGATTGTATGGGTTTTTAAGTGTGGAGTGGTTAACTGGGTTAAGGGTTCAAGTATTCATTTTTGCCCTTATAAAACAATCATAATTATATTGATTGGTGGAAAAGCTCTGACCGTATTTTGGCTACTACTTTACCTACAGTTTTAAGCTATTAGAGACAAACCAATTCAACTCAAACTTATATCACCTAAAGATACCTATATTGAGTATATATCCAACTATTTTATCTAAAAAACTCAACTTAAACTTATATCAAGCATATGCGCACTCCACTAGCATGAGAGAATCAAATAAAGTATCAAAAGAGTTGGCTAATGACTCCAAAAAGCCGATCTGAAGCTCACATGGAGAGTAAAAAGAAAAAGAAATCTGTTGGAAGTCAAATATTACATAATTCACCACAAAATTCCCTTAGAGAGACATTCTTACATTGTCTCGTAAGGCCTATTCAATTATAGAAGGTCATGTGGCAGAAAAATCATTAATGCTAAATGAAAGCTAATTTATCTCTGTTCAAGCATTTAGTGCAACTCAATTGCCGATTACCTAGCAAAAATGGGGGCGAATGGTTACACATTCAGAGGGCGCCTAAACTCTCAACTACCAAGGAAAGCAAGAGGAATGCTTGGACTAGAAAAATGGAGATTGCCTAACATTCGTATGTAGATGGCAGGAAAGTCTAGCCTAGAATGCTCTTAAGAGAGATTCAGATTGTGGCTAGTCTCGGTTGTAAAGGATTCCCATCCTACTTTGGGTCTATCTATATAATGTCCCTTAATTTAAAAAAAAAAAGCATTTAGATGACATGGTTCAAAATTCCAACTGTAGGCCATGTACCTTGTAAGAGTAGTAGAAGAAATTAATAATAATAAAAAATGTAAATGCATATTTCTTGAACAGAAATATAAAGGGATTATAACACACCTCTGCTTCGGCAACAATGAGGGTCAACATGAGTTGCTGTTTATTGTGAAGATTCCCTTTCAGATGAGAATCCAGCATGTTCCTTGTAATTGGTACACTTAGGGCTTTCCTATCTCCAGCTGGCATTTTGATAATCCAAGGAAGCTCCCTTACTTCAGAGGCCCTGATAAAGATGTCCATCCCAAGCTTATTCTGGGGAACAATGTAGTAATTTCTTTTTTCATGAACATCAATTATAGATCTTCTGTCACTACTTGGACAATTTGATTCCTGAAAAAAAAAAGCAGTTGGTCTTGGAACATTTTTAGAATGAATGTATTTTTGTCTCACAATATGTTGTTGCTTTCAACAGATTACGTTGATGACAAAGATTATTCCAGACACTAGGAAGAAAGAGAGCCAAGAGACTAGGACACCAATGTGATACCTGCAAATGACTAAGATTAATCCAGCTTCCATAAGCTTGCAAAAGCATATTCGCATTGGAAACCGAAATATTCATATTCAAATCTTTAGTGGTAGTAATTCGTATCTGAGAAGCTACACCAGGAGCATTAGGATTATACTGGTACCTATGAAAATGAAAGAACTGTTAAAAAAATTACAATAAGCTGCCATTACTGAGAGATGATAGAGCTGTCGGAAAGAGGACGTGTATTTAAGAATATGGAATAGGCAAATGGTTTTATTTTGACGAATGATCAAAGGGCCACAGGCTTTTGACTACATTCATTTTTGAGGTTAAAAAAGTCCTCTGTGCATCTTGTCAATGGATTAACAAATGAGTGACACAGGGATAAACAGTATTTTCAATTTATGCTCAAAAGTTTGGATAAACATATTTCAACTAATCCCATTGATTTGATAACCAGCAACTTTCACTGTAATATTTACATCTAATAAGAAAAGTTATGATCGCATCCCTAATTGCAGAAATTTTGGGTAAACATAATTTCAGTAGCATGAGGGAAATAACCAGCACTCCCACATCGTATAACAACAGGATATATGCTTTTTCTGTTTTTCAAGACATTAATTGATTTGTTTTTGTTACATAATTCAGCTCCTCCTCAGGTTGGAGACCAGATGTTAATCATCCCAGGCTTTTGTAGTGCTCATCCTCTTAACTCATCTTAGAAATGATAATCCAAGAGCTATGAAACTCTTTTGCTAAGAAGTATTGTGAGGCAGTTAATCGTACCAACTAGAAAATGGTTATTAATAATGAGATGTCCACTCCAACTCAGAAGTTTCTTGCAACTACTCAGATGTTGCTAACTTCATCGTTTCACCACAAGGGTTAGGTAGATAAAACATTGATGTAAAAAGCACCTTCTGAGACTGTCACAAATAGAATGTGGAACAGCAGGCAGATATGTTGCTAACTTCATCGTTTCAGCCTAAATTCTCTCTCCTATCTCTGATAGAGCAGTAACGGTGCCAAAATTGGGGCGGAAGTGTTGGAGACGAAATGTGTATTATAAGGTATGAAAAACTTGCTCTTATACCAAATTGTAAAATGCTAAACGGGAAAAACGAGACACTTCTGGGGTCCACAACATCAATCTCTAGCTGAGTTTAAAATATTCTTAATTGATTCCCTAACCCAGAAAGGGTCTTCTTTAGGCAACCCAAATCTCACAAACCAATGCTAGGCACCAACAGAAACTTGAACAAACGGTAGGTGCAACCATTACAAAAGAGATGCTTAACTTACCACCACCAGCCCAATTACGAGAAGGGGATACCATCATTTGGACACCTGAGCAAAGTGGTCACTTTACAGTTAAAACAGCTTGGGAATCAATTCGAGAAAGAGCAGATACATTACTGGCCAAGGACTTAGTCCGGCACAAGGCTCTACCTACCAAGGTCAGACTATGCTCATGGAAATCCTGGAATGATAGTTTGCCCACAGATGAGAATATACAGCGTAGAGGAGTCCATATTGCTTCATGCTGCCACTGTTGCACCACCAGATGCCAGTAGTCTAGCAGCCATGTGCTCTCATACACTCCTTTAGCACAAAGCTTATGGAATAGAGCAGCACAACTCATGGGTGTGAGCTTTGCTGGATCCATTGGGTGGAAGGCTCGGTTGATGCAATGGCGGTTGATCACCAAAAAATCAGGCATACAAGGTTTCATATCTCTGTTAATCCCTTCTCTTCTCACTTGGTATCTTTGGTTGTGCAGGTGCAAGACACGTTTTGAGGGAACACAACAGACTGTGGATTAGATTTGGCACCAGGTGAGAAATTTTGTAACAGCACTAGTATCTACAACTAACATGTTATTTACAATGCAGTTGCAGGATGAACATTTGATGCAGCAAATGAACATTGTTGTCACCTACAAACCCCGTGACAGAATCAAGGTTATAAGATGGGTCAAGTTCAACACGGATGGCAGTTGTTTCGGCAACCCAGGTCGCGCGGGTGGACGAGGAATCACACGAGATGATAAGGGTGACTGCTTGGTTGCTTATTCAGTCCATTTTGGTGAAGGCACCAATAATGGAGTTGAACTCTAAGCATTAACAGAAGGCCTAAGGCCGTGCAACAGCAAAGGATGGAGGGAAGTTATCCTAGAAACTGACTCAAAGTTCTAAGTTGATTGGATCCAGCAGACCCTGTAGTCCATGGTATCTATAGGATTATTGGAAAGAGTTTAAAGCTCAAATGCAGGGACAAAGGATGCAGGTAATGCACCAATACAGGGAAGGGAATTCGATTGTTGATATTCTAGCTAAACAGGCGACACGAGGAGTATCCTCCACCTACTGGTGCAGGAGCAACTGCCACAAGCTGCACAGGGGATGATTAGACTAGAAAAGCTAGGATTACCTACAATCCGGCTATGCTAAATCTGTATAAATGACCTGATTTTTGGGTTTTGTCACAGCTTACTGGCTAATTTTTGTAAAGGCTTGATTCATATCTAAAGAGAATCACGTAAATAAAATGAGAAACTTTATATAAAAAAATAATAATAAAAATAAAAATAATAATAATAATAATAAACAATGCTAGGCCATCCACAGAAGAAGCAATTAAGGGGGTCATCGAGTTGAGCAGCCAGATATTTAGTTGTGCATGCGTAGCTAGCCAATCTTCAGCACGATTGTCTTTTCCTAACCCATCATCCTTCAAAAAGCTTCCTAACTTCTTCCCTACTACCATAGCTTCAATCCTACGCGACCAACTGAGGTATGTAGTATATTCATCCAACTTCAGAGCTATGTGTGAAAGCTCAAGTTTAACCTGAGTAGCAACGACAGTAGTAGACGGGGAACTCATTCCTAGCATCATCCCCTGTATGAGTTTCAACACCTCGGGATCAAGCTTTGTCAACGTCTCCAACACCTGGCTTGCCAGGCCTTTATCTTTTTCGTCCATCTTACTCACAGAGCTACTGCATAGTTTAACCACCACCCACAATCAACAATACTTTTCAATGATCAACAAGATCACAATCAGTCCTCAAACAACGCCTAATTGGATGCCCCAAATTTAGGCGTTCAACATCGATCAATATCACAAACATCAATCACCAATCCACAAAAAATATCCTTCTTTTCCACCAAAACGAAAATATTCATCAAACGGCACGAAAACAATGGAAATTGATTTGACAGATGCGACGGGGTAACCAAATAGAAGATTCTATTTTTTCCGGAAGCGGCCATTGCACGTGGGTGGCGGCGGTGGACGTGCGAACAGTCGCGGGTAGATCTTGGCGAGACAATCCCGATAGTGGTGGTCGCAGGGGCTGAAGACGGCTGACGTGTCGGGAATCGGCGCCGCGGGTCGACATACTCCAGCGAGGCGCGTGAGAGCGCGGGCGGCGGTGGGTCTTCGCTGTCCGACCGTTGCAGAAGTCGGGGAGGCCTGCGGGATAGGTCACGCGCCAAAATAGGACGCGACGGCGGCCGTGGGCTCATGGGCAGCGGGTTTCCAGCGAGCAACGGTGATTTTCGACGAGCTATGGTGGTTTCCGGCGGCAGAGGTGAGGTGGCAGCTAGGGTTTGGTGCGATGTATGGGAATTAGGATTTTCTTACTAGGTTTTT
This sequence comes from Pinguicula moranensis, assembly GCA_028565015.1. Taxonomy (NCBI): domain Eukaryota; kingdom Viridiplantae; phylum Streptophyta; class Magnoliopsida; order Lamiales; family Lentibulariaceae; genus Pinguicula; species Pinguicula moranensis. Next base: position 5,065 of record JAOWBN010023010.1, read on the forward strand.
TGGTTTGAGGTTTAGGGTTTAGGTGGTAGCTAGGGTTTGGCTATGATACCATGAAGAAAATCATAATCAAACTCATACTCTATTAAGCATAACCACTTGGGGTATAGATAGTATTACAACTTAAAATCTAACTGAATCTAGAATTATAAATCCTATATAATTTTACTCAACTCTAATTTTATTAGATAATTATTAAATAACCTACTAATTATCAAATACCAACAAGATCGTTGTTGGATAACCCTAAGCAGGTCGATAGACAAACGTGGATGGATGTTCTTTTGTATTGTAGATGACATCTTGAACTCTGCAAGTTATTTATGGGATTGAAAAGATCACAACACATCTACAACAATATTTTGTACTAGACATGTAGGTTCCCACCGGTGTCGGGAATGCTCTAACAAAGTAAGGGGTCCCTCTAACAGAAATGAAATATTATTTGTGGTTTTGACATTCACCCTGAGAATGTCTATGAATCAAGTAATAAATAAGGTAGGAGGTTGATAGTGATGATATTGATCTGAATAGATACCTCCTACCATTGAAAAAAAAAAGAAATATGATATTAGTTTGCATAATGACACACTTCTGCTTCGGGGCCGAGTAGACATTCTTATTGATACAAATCCAGATTTCCTGAATAATGATGTGTTTATTTTAAATATAGGGAAAACTAAATAAAATTATGAGAGAACTTATTTGTTTAGGACATCACTTCTCAGGCTAAGTGATTAGTCTATTCATGGACAGACGACGACTGCGTCATTGAGATGTTGCTCTTATAACTTAAAAGCATATTTAGGCATCTCCAGGTAAAGTTGTAATTCAAGAAACATGATCTGGAAATCGAGGGATGTTCTGATGCAAATTACAGTGGCTCCAGACATTGCAGTAAAGTCTGCCACGAGAAATTGCATCTCTATGGGAGAACTCTTCAAGAGGAGCATGAAACGTACTAACATAGCAAGATGCCATACCAAAATAGAAAGCAGCTATGCCCTGAGAACAATCAACCAGCTAAAAAACCCACACAAGCCAAGAAAGAATGGAACATATTAAAGTTCATAATGTTATATTCTTGAGAAGGAACTATTCAAGAAATCCTTCTATTGTATCTTCAAAATATCCAAAAGCAGCAGTTCAAAAGCTAACCGGAACACCACATTGCTGCAGATCTGGGAAGTATGAGAGATTAGTAGATATGTTAGGTGATATGTGAGACACCTTTCAGACGTCCAGAAATCTCTTGGGATGAAACTATTTTTCAACCTGATGGCAAGCAAAACTCTATGGCAACGTTTTTTCACTGCCAAATACACAAGATCAGAACCACTAATGTTGAGGCAAGTGAAGAACACAGGCTCTAGGCTGTGGAAACACATGATGAGCACAAGAGAGGAGGTCTTGGAACATGTACAACTCATTATTCGCAAAGGAAATTCTAGTTTTTGGTTTGAAAATTGCTATCTTTAGGGATGCTCGCTCTAAGAGTGGATGATGTACAAAATAGTGCGCCAGGATCTCAGATTTCTCCCTAGCTGGACAGTCGCTATAGACTGACCTTAAATGCGCAGTGGAAGAGGAAACTGCAAATGAGATCATGGCTCTCACACCACCACATACAGGAACAAAGGATGACATTCTCATATAAAAAGCCGAAAAAGAGTGGTAAATTCTCAGTTAAAACTGCTTGGCAAGTTACTAGGGAGAGAAATAATGCAATGGCAACATATGAAGGTATCTAGAATAAGGCACTACCTCTCAAAATCAGCTTATGTCTCTGGAAAGCTTGGTAGAATTGGTAACCCACTGATGACAACATAGCAAGCAGAGGAATTCAGCTGGCATCTTGTTGTATGTGCTGCAACAGGCAATGCTAAGAAATAGTTAACCATATGCTCTCAGACTCTCAGCTGGCCAAGGGTCTTTAGGATAGAGCTGCACATCTTATGGGAGTAAATTTTGCAGGTGCCATTGGCTGGAAAGCAAGGATCACGCAATGGAATATGATTACAAGAAGAACAAGGCTTAGTGAGTTCATCTCCCAACTGATTCCATAAGTTTTAACTTGACAGCTCTGGCTCAGAAGATACAATGCAAGATTTCAAGGAATATTTAACAGCTCAGAACAAATGTGGAGGCAAATAAACAACACCATCTATTCTCTATCTGTCCTAACTGATTTATCTTTTAAAATGCAGATTCGGGATGAGCAGTTAAGGAGGCGTTTCAACATCCCATTTTGTTTCAAACAGAGGGACTGCTTCAAGATAGTGCGCTGGGAGAGACCCCCTCCCGGCTGGGTAAAGGTGAACACGGATGGAAGTTGCATGGATAATCTGGAGCCCTCAGGAGGTGGTGGAATCATAAGAGATGATAAAGGAGAATATCTTGTAGCATTCTCAAAACACTTTGGAGTAGGGACAAACAATCCAGCAAAACTGAATGCAGCAACTGAAGTACTTAAACTATGCAACCATCATGGGTGGAAACAAGTCATCCTAGAGACAGATTCACAGATTTTGGTGGACTGGATCAATTCGGACAGTTGCACCCTGTGGTATTTATGGGACTTTTGGAATGCCTTCAAAATTCAAGCATCAGCACAAGACATGACTCTACAGGTGGTAGACTTGTACAAAAAGGAAACTCGATTGCTGACTTGCTTGCTAAGCAGGAAACAACAGGGGTCATAGCGGTTTGTCTGAGCAAAGAAGACTTACCACGCACGACGAGAGGGATGCTTAGACTAGAAAAGACAGGTCTTCCTAATATTAGAATGTGTTAAGAGATTGTATGCAAAACTTTCTGGGAACGCAGCCCCCTCTTCTATTTAAAAGAGGGAAGGAGTCCTGTTTTTGACATGGTCTGGGGTCAACATATGAACCCATCCTGTTCTTGTATAGGTTTTAGCTCTCACCCAAAGAGAGCTACATGAATCTATGTATGGAAATTATTCAAAAAAAAGATGTTCAATGGTTATCTCAATTGACATACAATAGTCATTGAAGACATGTGATAAAAATTCAACAACATTATCTAGGCGAATTATTTGTGCAAGTAATCTTGCAAGCGAATTATTTGTGCAAGTAATCTTGCAAAACTAAATTAAGAGTAGATCATAAGCACACATGCGACCATTTAGTTGATGCATCAATTAAAACCATAAAATATCTAAATGGTCCGCAGAGTAGGTGTATAGGTCCACATATATCTCCCTAAATTCTTTCAAAAAATGTAGGGTTCTCATACCCAACTTTGTTCAATGAAGGCCTTATGATCTGTTTGCCTTGAGTAAAAGCAACACATGAAAATTCACTTGTTTGAAAAATCTTCTGATTTTTCATTGAATGACCACGTGAATTTTGTATATTTTTTTGCATCATTAATGATCCAGGTTGGCCCAACCGGTGATGCCAAACTTTGAAAGTTTTAGTAGTCTTTAAACTTTCAACAACATAAACTTCAATCATTCTTATTGTTGTGTAATACAACCCATATGACATTACGAGTAATCTCTATAAAATGCATTTGTTATCCAAAATAATTGATGTAATGCATAAACATTCTTCATCTTTTTCGTTCATAATCTCGATATAATATTCATTTCGGCAAATATCTTTAAACTCAACCAATTTTGTTGAGACATAGATGAGAATAAAGCATCATCAAGTGTGATGTTTGTCCCTTATGACAGTAAAATTTGTGCGCTTTCAGATTCTTAAATTAATTTTGCACTATCAAAAATTGTATTAACATACGCTTCTTTTGTAGATAGAAAAACAAAATATTTTTTTTATTGTTGAGTATGATGTGTGTTGTTGCACTGTCTGGGATACATGCTTCTTTCTCATTTGATTTACATAAGTCCATAGTTATCTTCAATAAATAAATAAAAGTAAGAAATAAAGGAAATCAAACTTATAATAAAGTAGCGGTTACATAATAAATCAAGCATAATACTGAGAGCTAGATAAAATACAAAAAAAACTTAGATATTTTTATCACTATTCATAGGATCGGGGTGGACAAGAAAATCGTCAACATCTACATGTGTTACATCAAATTTTCTATGGAGGAAAACATTTTGAACAAAATTCATCTCTACATTCGGCATTGAATTTTGAACAAAGTTTGTCTCTGCATTCTTCCTTCTAGCTTTTGAAGCTTGATAAAGTTCTACAAGATGCTTTGGTGTATGACAAGTACGAAACCAATGATTGTTCATCCCACATCGATGGTAAACATTTTCTGCATTCTTGTTTCCTTGAGATTCTTTTTTATGACCTTGTAAGTTTTAATTTTTCTCCCACTTCTGGTGGTTATTTGTATTATTAGGAATATTGCGGTGAGATTAAAGATGATTTCTTCAATTTCCACGACCAAGACCATGGTGGGGGCCTTGATTAAATGTATTCGCATTTACTTCTAGGAATGGAACAGAACCACTGGTACGTGATTGATGATTTTTCATTAGTAACTCGTTATTTTGTTCAACCACAAGAAGTCACAAAATTAGTTCATAGTACTTCTTAAAACCCTTTTCACGGTATTGCTGCTGTAGGAGCATATTAGTGGCATGAAATGTAGAGAATGTTTTCTCTAGCATGGTAATCTTTTCAGCACATAACTTCAGTTGAGAACTGATTTTAAACATGGCAGAATTGTATTCGTTTACAGACTTAAAATCTTGTAAGCGTAAATGCAACCAATCATAATGGGCTTTCGGAAGTATCACCCTTTTATGGTGATCATATCTCTCTTTGTGATTTTTTCAAAGATCTGCAGTATCTTTTATAGTGAGATATTCTGCTTTGAGCCCCTCATCAATATGGTGATGAATAAATATCATGACTTTTGTCTTATCTTCTTGAGATGCTTTATTTGTATCTTTTATGATGCCTCCGAAACCCATAGCATCTAGGTGGATTTTCATATAAAGAATCCATGACATAATTCTTTCCCGTAATTTCCAAAAGATACAAAATCAAGTTTTGAAAGATTAGACATTATAATAATAATAATTAATTAAATTTACCTCAACAAGAATGATGGTAGCTCAATTGTAGAGTCGTGCTGATAACATGTTATGAATTATTTGTGCAAGTGCAAACAATTGTATAAAATGAAACTCGTTTTTTTTCTTCTCGATCTTTTCTCATCTATGTTCTTAAACTTACAAAACCACTTATATATAGCATGGAATACATTTAATGCACACTATTTGCAATTCTATATTTCATGTGTGTGTGTGTTTTAGTAAAAGCCAAATTTTTTATCAATCAAATATTTACATATTGTACCATTGAAATCAGATACTCCCTAATAGACATCTATTATCAAAGCTGTGTGATCAGTGGACATGACCTATAATGGCAAACTCCTTACAGAATTATCTCTCTATAAGGCTAGCCTTTAATCGTATACATCTTAAGTGATGGCCACTGAAGTGAAAGACAATCCCATTATACATGAATCTTCAATTTTTCGTCT
>JAOWBN010023021.1:0-10559 GCA_028565015.1 Pinguicula moranensis
CAAGTATAGGAACTCAACTCCCTAGCAATACCCATCACATGTGTAGATGCCCCAGAGTCGACAATCCATTATGGGGAGCCAACAGTATGAAAGGATGGAGAAGCAAGTGAATCACACGTACCTTTGGAGATTGAGGTCAGAGCAACATTACCCGAGAAGTCAAATGAAGTGGATAGATCATCTCCCATTCCTGTAGTCTTCAACTTCCTCTGGAGTACCGAGAAGAATGCTCGATCCTTCTCGGAAAAGACAGTACTCGTCGCAGACTCTCCTCCTCATCCACCAATAGGTTAGTGTGACGGCCTCCTCGTCCGCTATCTCTAGCACCACCTTCCCTTCCTCCATGATCACAACCTGTGCCTTCAAAATCTCTCACAGGATAGCTTGGGACAGAACTGCATCAAGTGATCAATCTCCCCCCAATGGAAGTAGGTGTGAGTCTCACCTCGTATAACGAAAGTAGTGGTCTTAGTCGGGGCATTCATTCATTGTATGAGACCGACTAAGATCTTCAAAACCTCGATATCGAGCTTACTCAAAGATTCTAATCCTTTATCCGCTATATTCTCATAGTTTATTGCCATCTCCCACACACTTACTCCACATCAACACCACAACACCACCTCAACATTCCACAACATCTATCTTCCCATCGATAAACCACAATCTAACGCACCAAGACATCAAAAATCAACAATCCACAATCTTCCATACACCAATCAACAATGCCAACACACACGCCTAATTGGATACCCAAGTTTAGGCGAATATCATCATTCCACTCCAACAAACACTAACCCATTCCATCAATTCAAACAAACAAACAAGAACACAATCCTTTTCCATTAATGCAATATTCTATTTAAAAAAAAAACAAGCACACAATCCATTACCTCGTTCTTTCGTGGGTGGTGGGTGGGTGTCCTATTTTTTTCTGTGTTTTTTTCCCTATGTTTTTTCCTCTCTGAGTGATTCTCTATATTAATGTCTTCTTCCACGCCTTCTTTTTTTTTTCAATTTGCGTCAGATGAAGTAAAGAAGGAAGATTACACTAAGATTTTTTTTTCCCTCTGTTTTTTCCTTTTTTTTCCTCTCTGTTTTTTTCTTTCCATTTTGTCAAGTCGCTGGGTTTCTTTTTCCTTTCTCCCTGGCACAATTTCTTCTACCCACCAGGAAACAAATCAAAATCGCAAGACATGGTTGATAACAACAATAGAATAAGGTACAAAAAAATTGTGTATTAGAACTAAAGAGATCCATGGGTTTATATAGGAATACATAAGGGTAAACTAAGAATAATATTTTTTAGAAATTATCTAGAACATGGGCATCTAGGAATTATCTAGAACATGGGTCTTAAAGCTCATATTCCAACACTTTCCTCAAGTTGTGGCGAAGATATCAACGAGCCCGAGCTGGTGAACTGTCAATTGTAGTAGTCCTGAGCCAACAGACCTTGTGAATAGGTCAGCTATATGATCACGTGTACCAACAAATGGTGGAACGATAACTCTGATTGAACTTTCTCTCGAATGAAGTGGATATCAACCTCGATGTGCTTTGTTCTTTATGAATAATCGCGTTAGAGGATAGCATAATGCTTGACTTGTCGTCACAGAATAGAGTAGAGGACTCAGCGACTGACAACCCCAATTCCATAAGGAGCGTAACCATAATACCTCACACGCCCCCTGTGCCATAACTCGATGTTCAGCTTCGGCAAATGACCGGGAGACACATGTATGTTTCTTGTTCTTTCATGAGATAAGATAATTGCCACGGAAGGTGCACAATTCTGAAATGGATCAACGATCACTCTTAGATCCTGTATAATCAGCATCTGTGAAACATGACAGACCAGGTTGAATGCCTGCTATGAAAAAGAGACCAAAACTCGGGCAAGTCTTGAGATACCAGAGAATATGATAGACTACATCGAGCTGTGTTGTTCATGGAGTGTGCATAAACTGGCTGACCACACTCACTGTGAATGTGATATTTGTCCTGGTATTGATCAAGTAGATAAGTTGGCCGACCAGACGTTGGTATACCAATGGATCTGGTAGTAATTCTCCCATATGTGCAAATAACTTTTGATTTTGATCCATAGGAGTGGAGGTAGACCGACATCCTAACATTCCCGTGTCCTTAAGAAAATCAAGAGTGTATTTCCTATGGGACATGGAGATGCCACGACGAGACGTTGCCACCTCAATATTACGAAAATACTTGAGTGGGCCAAGATCATTCACATCAAATGCTACTCCAAGGTGGCGCTTTACCCGATTGATGCCATGCATATCGTTTCCTGTAATAATGATATCATCTACATAGATAGAGTGAATAACACTCACCACGACAGTTTCGGTGTGTAAAGCAGGTATGATCAGACTGACATCAAGTAAAGCCTAAGACACAACTGCATCACTGAACTGCCCAAACCTGCACGGGGAGATTGCTTCTGCCCATATAGGGACTTGCAAAGACGACATACTTTCCCAGAATACTCCTCGACCTGAAAACTGGGAGATGGATCCATATAGATAGTCTTAGTTAGGTCCCCATTCAAAAAGCATTATTGACATCTAGCTGATACAGTGACCATAAATAAGAGGCAACTAGAGAGACAATCAGGTGAACCGTGGTGAGCTCGACAAACGGTGCAAAGGTCGCACTAAAATCCTTGCCGGTAACCTGCGTGAAACCCTTAGCCACAAGACAGGCTTTATACTTGTCAACAATACCATCAACCAAATACTGGATAGTAAAGACCCACTTACAACCAACAGTTCATGCCTCTGGAGAAAGAGGTACAAGTTCCCACGTACGGTTGCGCTCCAAGGCATCCATTTTCGCTTGCATTGTAGTCACCCAATGAGGACTCTGGAGAGCTTCATGGACAGTCCGGGGAATGGAGATAGATTTCACTGCACTGAGGTAGGTTTTATAGGATGTGATCAGACCCTGATAGGAAAGATGCTTGAAAATGGGATGGTCAATGCTACATTTAAAAGTTAAAAGCGATCTGGAGGTCGTCTATCACGGGTTGGATAATGTTGAGCAAGGATAATAGATAGAGAGGAAGGTGAGACTGTACCTAAAATCGAAGAAGTCTCTGGCAGGGGCGCAGCGGAGCGTGGGTGCCGAGCATACGTATGACTAACTGGTGGTCGGGCGACAGAAGACTCGGGATTAGAAGGGGCTGCATGTTCCGAGGAGATCACAGGTATAGAACGAGGGGACAGATCAAAGATTGGAATAGGATGAGGGCTAGTCTCTGGGTCCTCGGGAGTAGATGAAGTCGTGAAAGTGCCTGAAAAGTATGGGACAGTTTCCAAAAAAGTAACATCCATTGTATGATAATAATGTTGGGTGAGAGGGTCATTCATAACACCGATACCCTTTGGATATGAAAGATTATCCCAAAAATACACAACGAACCGCCTTATCATCAAGTTTCGTAAGAATCAGACTTTTGTTCTGAACAAGGCAAGTATACCCAAATACCCGATAAAGCAGGGGAAAGAGGACACTATCCGGCTAAAGTATTTGCAATGGTGCCTTGCCCCCCAAAATATGACTGGGAGTCCTATTGGTAAGGTATGTGGCTGTGAGAAGGGTCATGTGCAAAAAAGTTTTAGGAACTTCCATCCCTCGAAGCAAACACCGTACTGCTGAGATGAGGTGGATGTTTTTACGTTATGCCACACCATTATGCTCAGTAGTGTATGGTAAGGGAAGTTGTTGGAGAATCTCACCTTTGTTCAGTTCAGCTCGAAAGTCCTCCGAAATATTCTCTTGTCCATTGTTTGATTGAATAGTCCGCACCACAATATTGTATTGGGTTTTGATCATGTGAAGAAAGGTATGGAAATGGAAAAAGACTTCTGACTTTTTTCATCAGGTAGGCCCACGTACGTGTGTGGTTATCGATGAACGTGACATAATAGCGATGTTGTGAGATGGAGGTGACAGGTGAGGGCCCCCTGATATTCGAGTGAACAATGTCAAATGCCTGTGGGGAACAATGCATACGAGGAATATACAAAGTACGAGTATGATTAGATAGTTTACAAACAATATAATGAAAGAAAGAATCATTGAAAGCTTTATTAAAGTCGGGAAATAACAGACAGCTACTGAAAGTTCGCATGACCAAGACGAGCATGCCACAAATCTAGTGTTTTGTAAGAAAAGCTGCAATTATGAGAATTTGACCAAACGGAAGAAAATAAAGATATATTGGCTTTCAATGAGGACGACATCCCAGACGATGGAAAGTCTTCGAAGTAGTAGAGGCCACCACGCTCGTAGGCCCGCCAAAAATCTTCTTCGTATATAGGTCCTGCAAATAACAAGAATGTGGTAAAAAAACAACGGCACTGTTAAGTTCTGAGGCTAGTCGATAGACAGAAAGAAGGTTACATGCAAGTTTAGGGACATAAGATACAGAAGAGTTAGTAATATCAGAGGATAAATAACAGGAACCTCGACCACTAATGGGAACTAAAGATTCATCAGCAAGGCGAACAAACTCATTTAAGGATACCAATGGAGGAGTAAGGGTGAACAACTCACCGGTCATATGGTTATTAGCTCCAGAGTCCAAAACCCAATCAGAGTGAGTGGACTTACCATGCAAGGCAGTAGGAGCTCATGTAGCGGCAGTAGTAGCAGCAGCACTAGTGGAACTTGAGGAGAAGATGCCATCTCAAGGCGGGACTGAAGTTGGGCCATTTGAGCCTGAAGCTGGCTAAAATCAGAAGGTGTTGGGCCAGACTCAGTGGCATGTTTTGCAGCAACACCCATATGCGATTTGCCTCGACCGTGCCCAGTCCCATGCCCTGCAGCCCAATCTTTATCAAACTGCTTCTTCAACTGGTGAAACAACGATCAATAGTGTGATGCAGTTTCTGACTGTGTTGGCAATAAGGACGGTTAGTGCGAGGTCCAGAAGATCCAGCAAACGCTACCTGATTTGAGGTGTGCTAAGAATTGGAAGAAGACTGCGTCGTCGTTCATCTGCCTCAATGATGGCGAATGCATGAAATAGCCCTAGCATTGGTGTGGTATTCAAGATCTTGGTTCGAAGGGAGTCGTACTCGAGTTTAAGACCCATTAAGAACTAGTATGACGACGCTCAAGACGCTTGGATTCCACTCCTCCATATTGCTGTAGTGAAAGTCACTTAAGGGTTCATACTAAGAGTTTTTCCTAGCGTATCTGCAAATAGTCATAATATTCAGCAACAAAAACACTCATAAATACCTGAGATGCACTTCTAAGGGCTTGATGAAGTTCAAAAACACACAAGTCATTCCACGAATGCCCGAAAATGCGCTTGAGATTCCTCTAAAGTCCTGACATAGTCGTATGATGTTTGAACATGCTGTAAATAGTAATCTCCATGGAGTGGAACATCCATCCCAAGATTGTAGAATTGGCAGCATTCCAATCTTCAAGAGCTTTTGCGTCGGTATCCGATGGGGTTTATTCGTCTCAGAAAATCAACTCAGCTTTCGTTTACCTCCAAGGAATAAGTGCAAACTAATGAACCAGGCTTCAAAATTTTGACTATTCAACAAGATACTTATGACCCGATGCGCAGGAGAGTGCACAAGAGATAGATCAACGTGGGGGGCGATGAGGATCGACTGGCCGGTCCGGACTTCCTTATTCTTTTCTAAGACGTCTAACATAATGCTCCAAAAGAATTCATAATAGAGATACAAAGAGTGGCCGAATAGAAAACAATGGAGATTAGACAAGATCTCCAAAAACACGACAATGGAGACCTGATAGGTCTTCCAATAATATCAAGCGACAAACCAGACTCTTACTGCATTAATGGAGAGCAGAGAGAGACATAGCAGCCAAAGGATGAGGTTGCCTGGTGATGAAGAATACGACGATTTCTGGTTTGGTGGGGCGACGGTGGTGTGTGGTGAAGAGAGAGGGCAGTGGTCTGTGGTGAGGAAAGGAGGCATCGATTCGTGGTGAGGAGAGGGGGCATTTGTTTTTTTTTTTGGTTTTCGGTAGAGGGGGGACGTCGGCTAGGGTTAGGGGTTTAGGATTTGATACCAAATAGAATTAGGTAAAGGAGAATTGTGTATTAGAACTAAAAAGATACATGAGTTTATATAGGAATACATAAGGGTAAACTAGAAATTAAAATTTTTAGGAATCATCTAGAACATGGACTTCTAGGAATTATCTAGAACATGGAACTCTAGGAATTATCTAGAACATGGGCCTTCAATCCCATATTCCAACAACTAATAGAACTTAAGTTTCCAGGTTGGCGAGGCCAAGGGTCACACTTAGGAAGAAGGGGTAGCAATGAACGAGGTTTAGTTGCACACTCAGTAGTGGGCAGCGCTTGCGGGACCGCGTGCGTATGGGTCCGCGGCTCCTTGTAGACATGGGCGGTTCGGTTAGTGGTTATCGAACTGCCAGTTTTTTGCCGGTTGCCGATTTTTAAAAATGCGAACCATAACCTAACCTTGAATATCCGGTTTTGTCCTGTCCGGTTTTCTCCGGTTGACGGTTTCGGTTCAGGCTGGTTATGAACGGTTTCTGACACGTTTTAAACCTGATTCAAACCTTCGGCGTAATCGAGTTTTTTTTGGACTTTTTTCAAATAAAAATTTGTCATATAAATCTATAAAAAACTATATATATTTTAAGTTTCATAAACGACTAAACTTATATCAATAAACATATTATACTATAAATATTATTTACATATAAGTAAATAATAATTTATAAATAAAATTACATTGCCCATATAAATGAAGTCACATTTATATTTATAACACTAATACAAATAAATGTACATTAGCATTTATATTTACAATTTAAATTAATTTATATTTATAATTTAATTAAAAAAAATCTAAAAAAAAGGGAGAGGAAGGAAAGTGCTTAAATTCAACTATAAATTAATTTTAAAAAAGGGTTTGAAAAGTTATAAAAGTTAAAACTTATATTTGTAAAACTTTTATAATTTATAAGTTATAAGTTTAGGGTTTAGGTTTTATAGTTTTTTTTAGGATTTTTAAGGTTTTAGATTTTTTAGAGGTTGAAAAGTTATAAAATTTAGTTTTTTAGGGTTTGAACAGTTTTAGGTTTTTTAGGGTTTTTAAGGGTTTTATGATTTAGGGTTTGAAAAGTTATAAATCTTATAAAATTTAAAAACTTATAAAAACATATAATTTTAAATTGTATAACTTTTATAATTTATAAAAACTTATAAGTTTTGACTTTAAGATTTTTAGCTTTTTTGTTTATAAAAATTGTAGGATTTTTAGGGTTTTAGATTTTTTAGAGTTTGAATACTTATAAAACTTAAAATTTTTATAAAACTTAATAGTTTACTTAGTTTAAATTATATAACTTGCAAAACTAAAAAACTTTAAAAAAAAATTTAACTTATAAAACTTAAAAGTTAAATTTGTATACTTTATAAACTTATTCAAACATATATAAAATTGTATAACTTTTATATTTATATAAGTTAAAAATGTACATGTTATGCAAGTTTTTAACTTTTAAATTTTTATAAGTTAAAAAAGTTTATAAGTTTTTATGTTTTACAAGTTACTAAGTTTTTATGTTTTATAAATGATATCTTGTACAACATTTTAAGTTTTATTAGTAAAAATTTTTCATAAGTTGAAAGTAATAAATTTTAAATTTTATAAGTTTATAATTTTTATAACTGTTAACCCTAAAAACTCTAAAATCCTAAATCCTAAAATACAAAAAAAAAATCAAAAAAGTCAAAAAATTCAAAAAAAAATATAATCGACGGATAACTACCGGAAAACCGCCGGAAAGTGGTAGATTTTTTTATTATTTTATTTTTTTTTTTAATTCGCCGGTAAACCGCCGGTAAAATCGCCACTGGCCAAAATCATATTTTTTAAAAAAAAATATTCCAGTCGGTTGAGACCTCCGGAGGTCGGTGATTTTAATATTTTTGATTTTTTTTAATCAAACCTCCGGTTTTAGTCGATTCGAAAATCGACGGTTAACCGGTTTCTGGTTGAAAATGCCAATGTCTAGCTCCTCGCGAGACACGGAGTTGCAACTGGTGACGGCAGATTTTGGTAGCGGGTCAGGGAAGTTTCCGGAAATGGGTAGTGGTTGGAATGGACGGAACGGTGAGGGGCGGGCATCTAGGGTTTAAGACTTGCTCTGATACTAACTTGCAATTTAAACAGTGAAAAACTTGTTTTTCATAAATGCATTTTGACATATATAGCATACATTTTTCACATATTGCATATATGTCCCTAAACTTATAATAAATGCCAACAGCTACCTTATATGAGCTTTTCTTAGTGTAATTTATGGCGGGACGTAGAGTCTCTTACCTATTTATTATTAAGAATTAGAATTTTCATCTCTCTCTCAATTACTCATATGTTGAGCTTATAAAATGTCATATATCATACTACATCAAGCTTATGGTATAGTGTGCCATTACAATGTAGTTACTGATGAAGACTTCAGCTCGTCAGATAGCAAGAACTGCCCCTCCTTTGGAACAACTGCGTCGGGCATTAGAACAGGTCAGTTAATCTGTTGACTGGGAATTGTAGTTTCCATTAGGAATCTTTCTATATTCCAGGATAATAGCATGGTTGTATTCATATTCTTTCATTCAGTATTAACTGTCTTGTGTGGAAATCATGTTCTCTTACATCCCGCCTTTTCGTTTTGCTAATTGAAAGATGAAATCGAACATAGACACCATATCCTGCATTGATGATGATCGCCTTAGTTGCGGATATGCGTGGTTTCATTGTGATCAAATTTACATGTGCTTGTTGGTTGGGGATGCCTGCATTCACTTAGGCGTCTATTTCCAATTATTGCAAACTTACTCCGGCAAGATTGTAACTGCTATATGATGTTTAGACAGGGATGTGAAGCATCAGTTGAGCAACTCGAGAGCCTCTTGTGTCTTATTGCTCAGAAGAAAAGTAAAATGGAGCAAGAGGAAGCAGAAACGAATCTACAGATGTTGCTAGATTTCCTACAATTTTTGAGAAAGAAAAAGCTTGATGAGCTCAACGAGGTAAGCATAATTTTTTTATGGATCGCAACTTCTCTATTTTCTGAATGCAGATTTCAGCTGAGATTCTTGTCACGAAGGAATTCCCTTGGTTCGTTCTTCTCTGAGGCTGATTGAGGATACTATAGTGTCGATTGTGAATTTTGAGTTGTTTGTTTGAGAAAATAAAATTAATTTCCTCATCTCTTGTAGATTCAATCTGACCTTGAGTACGTTAAAGAAGATATTCATGCTGTGGAGAGACGTCGAATAGAGTTTTACCGAAGAAGGGATAGATACTCTGCAAAACTAAGAATGCCCAATGATGAACCCATTTCGAAATCTCTGTGGCCTGCATTGTTGGACAGAAAAAATGGTGCCACTCCTTCAAGAATTCCAATTGCACCAGGCCAGGGCCAGGTAAGTTCTGGTAGTTCTCAGAATCGAAAACCTGAGGTGAAATCTTCTGCAAGTCTTTCAGTAGTAAGAAAGGACCCAAGTGGTGTATCCGTCACAGAAAATCTCTCTCAGTCTGGACTTGCATTATCAAGAAAGAGGCGGGTACATGCGCAGGTCAGTATCCTTGTCATGTTATACAGCTCAGAGGTTGGCCTCTTTGTCTTTAGTGCTCGGCATGCTTATCTGTGCATATAGCATGGGATGCCACAGGCAAGTTCCCAGGGGATTACTCTGGAATGAGACACCGTTTATTGTGGAAATTTTGGTGTCCTCAAATTTAAACTCATGATGGAGGTGTCAATTCTTTGGCTTTGAGAGGGAATGCCGCTTTGTAATTATTTCCTTGCAACAGTTTAATGATCTACAAGACTGTTACTTGCAAAAACGACGACATGGGGCAAGAACAGCATTAGAAAAGCAAGAAAGGGACCCACAGTGTTTAAATAGAGAAGGCTATACAGAAGGTCTGGATGATTTCCAGTCTGTTTTGTCAACCTTCACTAGATACAGGTGTACTTTAATGCCAAATCTTAGTTGTTGGCTCATCTACTTAAGTGCGACTTGGAAACCTTATAGCTTTTGTTTAATCAGTCGGTTGCGGGTCATAGCTGAACTTAGACATGGAGATCTGTTTCACTCGGCTAATATTGTGTCAAGGTTAGTGAGCCTGCTTTCTGCTTCAAGGAATTTATGTATGATGCCTTTACATCATTGTCTTCAGTAGCAAATTTTAACAAAAGAGTGGATATTTAGAAGTTATTCTACACTCTTTCTTTATGCATGAGGTGATAGCGGAAGAGAAAGAAATTGATAGAACTAGTTCTTGTTTTTCATTTCAATTGTCTTACATTCATCGTTACATTGAGGTTATAATATAGGGGAATTATGATCAGGGTAGATTATGGTAAGGATCAAATAATTTGATCCTTACCATTTACAATTGTAGGTAAATCCCTGATTTTTAGCTAATCTATCCCTGATTTTTAGCTCTTTTCCTAACACTCCCCCTCAAATTGGACAGTCGGGTCTTCGATGCCCA
>JAOWBN010023032.1:0-10559 GCA_028565015.1 Pinguicula moranensis
TTTTTACGGTCTTGGGATTTTGAACCACCAATCTTTGATATTGGGTTTTGTCACAATTGTTGGCAAGGTTCGTATCAAGCTCCAATGGCTTGGGATATCATTTGAGAGAGACCCTCAGCTGCTAATAAGAAAAGTAAAGGAGATAAGGGGTCTCCTTGCCTCAATCCTGTTGTCGGATAAAACTCTTTAGTAGGACTTCCATTGAATAGTATAGACGTAGACATAGATTCCAACAATCATTTGATCCACCAGATCCAGCAAGTATGCAAGTTCATTTTTTCCATCAGATTTGTAAGATATAACCAATTCACAGTATCAAACGCCTTTTCAAAATCAATTTTCAGAATTACAGATGACCTTTGCAGTTTCTTTAGTTCATCTAGTGCTTCATTTGCAATGACAACTCCATCCACCAATTTTCTCGCTCTCAAGAATCCCATCTGCTGGGAGGAAATTATCCCTGGTAACACTTGAGCTATTCTATTAGACAAAACTTTAGCAATAATTTTGGGTATTGATCCAATCAATGTAATAGGTCTGTAGTCTTGTGCTAATAGGGGCTCTTTTTTCTTAGCCAAGAGTGTGATGTGCGCCGCACTGCTACCCTTGGCCAATGTGCATGTCCTGTAAAATGCAGTGAACAGGGAAAGAATGTCAGTTTTAAAAGTGGGCAGAAATTTTTTAATGAATTGAAAGATAAACCCATCTGGTCCTGGACTTTTTATGTTTCCACATTGTTTGATATCTTCCAAGATTTCTGTTTCTCCAATAGCAGTGCCAGAAACTATTTTTGAGTAGCAGAAGGTAGTTTGAAGTTCAAGTGCGCAAGTCTTGGCCTTATTGAATTTGTCTCTGTGAATCTTGTTGCGTAGTGTAGCCAAAAGCAGTCCTCAACTGGGTCTAGATCTTCTATCTAGTTCTGCCCATCCCATATCCCATTAATCTGTTGCCTCTGCCAATTGCTCTGTATTCTTCTATGAAAGAAAGCTAAATTTTCATCCCCCTCCTTTAGCCATTGCAATCTAGATCTTTGATGATTATTGCACAGCAATTTAGTATTCACTAGGAAGAGTTTCTCATTAAGGAGTCTTAGTTCTTCAGCTTTTTGCAGTGAATTTTCAGACTCTGTGAACTCTGTGGCCTCTGCCCTCTTAGTAAACTATCCACCTGTGATTTCAGCATGTTTTGTTCCTGTCTAAGGTCTCTTGGAGCTGACATATTCCACTACTGGATTCCTATTTTGAGAGCTTTCATTTTTTCTTTAATTGTCTTACTAGAGTATTCCAGATCAGCATCTCTTTTCCATATCTTCTTCACTAGTGTATTGTACTCTGGATCTTGCCGCCAGCTATTCCATACTTTGAGAGGCTTAGGTACCCAATTCTTATAACTGTTTTCCATCCGTATGGGGCAATGATCAGAGTCCTCTTTCTGCAGTCCTTTTTGAATCCATTGGCCTGAGTTTGTGTCCAGCCAGGCTTTATTTACTAGAAATCGGTCTAGTCTACTCATTAATCTCAATGATTGTAAATACTATGTGTATCTGCGACCGGTTAATCTGAGGTCTGTTACTTCCATCGCAGCTACAAAATTTCGTAAATACTGCATATCCTGTACATTAGACTGTGGGGCTGTTCCTTTTCTTTCCAAGCTTTCAAGAATTGAGTTGAAATCGCCTATTAGACACCACTTCTCTCCTTCCTTTCCTACTTTACATTGGAGAATTTCTTGCCATTGATTTTTTTTTCTTTTTCTAGTCTGTGCTCTATAAACATCTAATAAGTTTGATGTGATATCCCCATTCTGCCAGCTTCCAATTAACTTATCTTGAACTTTTCTCTGTTCCAGATGCAAAGAAGTCCACCCGATTGTCATATAGCTCCCTTATACACCCAATCAAAATTGTCATCAAACCATAAGGAAGCACAAAATCTTCTGTCTATTGTGTCCATCTTAGTTTCCTGAATACTAACTAATTCTGGCCTTTCTCTTTTTATCTACTCCTTTACATTATGTCTTCTCCCTTGACCCCCCAATCCCCTGACATTATAGGGGAGTAGTTTTAAGGGGTAGGTGCTATATCCATTTCTTTTGCTGTTGAGACAGCCTTTGTATCCATCAGGTATGTGCTCATATTCATAAGATGATTTGTTGTCTCTTCAACACAGCCTGTGTAAGATATGCCAAATTCTAGCCCCCGTTTCATGATGAACTCGGCCTCTTTTGCTTGCACTATTCTATTAGGTGAGCTGCCCGCTGAGAGGAGATTCCTCCATTCCTGTAATATTTCCTAATTCTGTTCTCGCTCTCTGTCATTGTCCTTTTTGGTTTGACTTCGAGTTTGGGGACTTGTACTGTTCTGAGAGCTTGTTTTCTTCTTTCCTTTTGGTCTGCCTACAACCTTTGTTACCTCCGTATGTAATGGAGGGAAGTCTATTTCTAAATATGGAGGCCTGGTTTCAGCTTCCAAAATTGTTTGGTTTAGAGTTGGGGAGGTCTGTACACTCATTATATTGCCAAGTAATGTATCTTGCTCATTGTTGAGCTCCTATTCTGTCTCTTCTGGCAGGTCATGATGATTCATGTGCTGCAAGTCAGGTGTATTATTGGTTGCTTCTTTTGATGTGCCTATGGTAGATTGTTCCATAATTCCAGTTTTTTTATCTAATCGTGCAACTTTCCCATGGCTTTCTGTGTCCTTCATTGACTAAGTTTCTTCAATCCTTGGTTCTGCATACAGATCCTTTCCTTTAGGTGTTTTTTGTTAAGCTGATGTTCCCAATACCTCTATATCCAAAATCATTTCCTCAAGATTGAGGGGATCTTTATCCTTCCTTAGCCCTTGTATCTCTTTTGTCTTGAAACAAATTAATTGGCTGTTGATCTTTAGGTCTCTGAGTCTCTATTATTGTGTCCCTGGGCTGCTGACGATTGTATAACTGTCCGTGTCCTTCGGTCCATTCTCTTTTCTTCTACTTTCTCTTCTTGCGCTTTAGTACCTGTAACATACAGTTCAACAGCGTACTTTCCATGCTGGGCAGATATCAGATCTGCAAAATTTCTTATTCCACTATCTTCAGAGGCAGTCTCTGACATCCCAGAGTCATCAAATACATCTTCATCAGAGGAAGATTCTGAATCAATTGTGGTGTCCTTTACAACAGGTTGGTATTGCATAGTAGTTTCTCTTATTAGGATCTGATGTGGTTTCCCTTGTATTGTTATCATCATGTGTTGGTCTACCATTGATTCTATTGGAATCCAAATATGAAGAGTTGCCTTTTCTAGATCCTTTTTCTTTGCAGTGATTTCCTCAGTTTGGATAAATTTCCCGACCTTATTTCCAATACCTGTAAAATTTTCTTCATGCCATGCATTCAACGGTAAACCCAAGATTTGGATCCTACGAAGTTTGTTGGATTGTTTCAAATCAACTGACCACGGTTTGATCTATTATAGCCACTCTGCCAACCAAACCATATCATTTTTTATTAGATTATCTAGTTCAACTAATTCTTCTTCCTACAATAGAATTAGCCTTTCCCCCAATGGGCTTACATTAACATTCAAATAACCGGCTTCTTTTAGTGTTTGCTGCACTTCTTGAAAAGTAAATGTCTCTTTCAACTTGCCAACGAAACTGCTAGACAACAAAGATTCTACAGTTGCATTATACATCTTAATGCCTTGGCTAGTAATCACTGTTGTCTGTTCTTCCTCCAACTGCTTTGGTTTAGAACTCCCCCCCTGTAATAGTTTATTTACCCATATCCCATCTGGTAGCGGCCTTAACGATTGTTTGCTAACCACTGGCGCCTCCTCTAATGATTTATCCTTTGCAATGACATCTTTTGGAACTTGGTAGTTCTGATCCTGGTGAAATCTAGCCAAATTCGCATGCGGACGATAAGATCCAAGCCAGATATTATTCAGTTTTAGTAGTAGGAGTTCTATGTCGTCCTCTGACCCTGCTTTAAACTCTGCAAACGCAAATGGCAATCCGTTGTTGTTCAATTTCCCTGCCTTTGTGACCTTTATCAGTGTTCCTTGCCTCTTTAGTGCACCATACAACCTGTCTGTATCAC
This sequence comes from Pinguicula moranensis, assembly GCA_028565015.1. Taxonomy (NCBI): domain Eukaryota; kingdom Viridiplantae; phylum Streptophyta; class Magnoliopsida; order Lamiales; family Lentibulariaceae; genus Pinguicula; species Pinguicula moranensis. Next base: position 4,086 of record JAOWBN010023032.1, read on the forward strand.
ATTCATATGGAAAGTTTGTTATATAGAAACTAAATACTTTCCCTTGCTCATTTCGAGTTGATGTTTTTGTTGTCGCTGGTGGCAGTCTAGCCCCAAGTCTCTCATGTACTGGTCGTCTCTGTGAAAGAACATCTTTGTACATGCGTTGATGTGTAACTGAGTAAAATAGTGCCCTACTCTCTCAAATCTCCGCCCTTCTCATTAATCTAAGTTGTCGAGATGGTATGTTCCACTGAGCCATGACCCGGATTGTGCGTGTTGCCGTGTTCTTCTCAATTTGTGTGTGACGGTGTGTTCTAATTTCTTGCTCCCCAGGCTCTGTGAGGCAGCCTCAGTGCGGTAGGAAACTCCCTTGTGAACTCCCTTTCAGACTACACATCGACGGCGGCGGCCATAGCGGTGAAATTGTATGGTAATCTGTACGGAAGGGTTGTCGAATTACTGTTCATGAGAATCGCTTGTCCTAAATCGTTCTGAATATGCATGTCCCATTGTTCATGAAGTTAATCTCATGTATACCCAGGTCGACGCTGGATTTTAGTTGTGGAATCTGCTAGGAAACTTAATATGCTCATGCATTTGTCTAACTATAAATTAGTATCTTTGCCATAGCGTAACCGTATCTATATACTAGAGCTAAACCAATCCTCTGCCAATGTGTTCTGCCAATTATTCCACCAGTTGGATGCATACCTCCTTCCTCTTTGTCTTCCCACACCCCTCTGTTTAGTCCTTTGCATTTCCAGTTCCCTAAGAACCCCAACCATTAGGCATCCCTTATTCCCATATCTCGATCTTAGTATTACCATTGTCATACCCACCCTCCTTACCTAAAATCTTATAGCCCCACTTTCCAAGCATAGCCTTATTGAAGACACTCAGTTTGTGCACACCCCAAACCTCATCCCTCCATTGTTGTACACAGTTTATCCCATGCAACCTTGTACAACTTTTTCTCATCCTTACTACCCACCCAGAAGAAGGTCCTCTGAGCAGACACCAGCCTATTTATCACTGAGGTAGGTGCCTTAAAAAAAGCAAAGTAATGTGTAGGTAGAGCTGCAAGCACTGAGTTCACTAGAGTTAGTTTCCCTCCCTAGGACAAGAATTTATGATTCTAGGTGGATAGAACCTTAGTGAATCTATCAGAGACTTGCTTCCAAGTTTGCTGTCTACCAGGGTTAGCTCCCACTAGGAGTCCTAAATACTAAAAGGGGACCCTCCCAATTTTACATCTAGGAAGGTTGCCATATCTTCAATCACAGTTGCAAAGACATTTATCCCAAACAAACTAATTTTGCTAAAATTGATGCTCAGGCCTGATACAAGCTGAAAATTCTATAAAATTGCCTTGCATACTATTCCTGTATGCCATGACGCTTCTCCAAACAATAATGGGTGTCCTCTGCAAATTGAAGGCGAGTTACTAGGGTCTTGTCCTTTCCCACTTCTACTCCTCTGAACATCTATTATGCCATAGTTTTCCTTATCATATATGACAACCCCTCAGCTGCTATCAGAAATAGAAAGGGATATATGGGATCGCATTGTCTGACACCTCTTGTTGGATAGAATTCCCGGGTTGGACCGCCATTGACCAAAATAGATGTGAATGCAAACTCATACAGCTCCTGAATCCAAGCTTTACACCATCTTGGAAACTCCATTATGTCCATTACATCTAACAAATATGACCAATTTAATGTTCCATATGCTTTTTCAAAATCCACCTTAACTACAAGGTCTTGTTTCCTCAATTCCTGCAGCTCATCTACCATTTCATTTGATACTAACAGGCTATCTAGTATCTTCCTTCCCTTAAAGAAAGCCTTCTGAATTGGAGATATGGCCTCCTCCATAACTATGCGGATTCTGTTTGCTAAAACTTTAGATATGATCTTAGGCATAATCCCTATAAGTGTAATAGGCCTATAGTCATCCACCACCAAAGGTGATTCTGTCTTAGCAATCAAAGTAATATGGGCCGCATTATTCCCTTTGAGACTTTACGATTTATATAGAACTCCATGAACATCTGCACAATGTCCTCATACCTCATATATAGAAGCTGCTTTACAAACATAAAATTCATCCCATCTGGTTCAGAGCTTTTCCCATACGCAACTGTTAATTGCTTCCTTGTTTCATTCTCCAAAAAAGGTCTTAGGAGTGATTGTTTTGCAGTAGTTGACAACCCCTGACATCTCATACTCCCTATCAAAGATCTGTTTGGCAGCCACGATGTGAATCTTCTTTCGAAGTGTACTCTGAAACACTCTTTTAACTGTTCAACCTCCACAATCCAAATATCATCCTTCCACATCCCTTGTATCTCACTACACTTTCTATTTCTATTGATCCAGTTGTTGAAGAAAGTTGTGTTCTCATCATCTTGGTTTATCAATTTGATTCTGTTTTTTTGGTACAAAATACTATCCTGCTTTATGGATATTGCACCTAGCTCCTCTCTCATATTTTGATAATTGTCAAGCTCCCCTTCCCTCACAAAATAATTTAGATCCTGTAAGCCATTAGTTCCTGTTCCCTAAGACAATGCAAAATATTACTTCTTTCTTTTCCAAGACTCCTTGAAGCAGTCAGATTCCAGGCCTTAATTTTCAATCTTACTGTCTTTATCTTTACCATCAATCTGTAGATAGCATAACCTTGTATTTTGGTGGATCTCCATTTGTCTTCAATCAATTTTTTGTATGATTTATTCTCAATCCAACAATCTAACACCCGCAAGTTAGTAGACAAGCAAACAGGGCAATGATCAGACTCATCCCTGTCTAGGCCTACTTGATTCCATATCAGGTCTGTTTCTAGCAAGGCTTCATTAACTAAAAATTTGTGCAACCGACTCATAGTTATCATGCATTTGAGATATCAAGTGAAGAACCTCCTGCCCATCCTCAGATCCGTTACTTTAATCTAGGACACAAACTCCTTAAATGCTTCTATTTCCTTGTCTCTATCCCTACTTTTTTTGTTCACTCCTTTCCTCTTCCTCCTATCAAGTACCGCGTTGAAATCTTGCATCACACACCATTTGTCCTGTTTCCTCCCTATTAACAGTTGCAATACCTCATCCCACTGGCTTTGTTTAGCTTGTAAAGTTTGACCCTTGTAGACATTCATCATATGTGTTACCTGTGCTTCAATGTTTCAGTGACCCAAGATGCCTATAAAACCATTCCCTAATAGCATTTGCACTCTTTAAAATTTCTTTATGTTCTGTATACACAACAACCCCGCAGATTGTGCAATAGAGCCTTGATAACACCAATCAAAATCATTATTATACCAAAGAGACTCACAAAACTTTCTGTCAACCACATCCATTTGTGTTTCTTGTACACTGATAAAATCCAACTTTTGTACATAGATCAAATCTTTTAGTCTCCTTCTCATTCCCTGTCCAGAAACCCCCCTCATATTATAGGTTATTATTTTCACCAGTGACCCTATTCTCCTCCTTCTTACCTTTAGCAATTTTTTGCTTCACGAAATTAATTTTGTTGTCTCGGTTGATTTGTATCAGTAGATGACTGGCTCCCTTCTTTTCGTTAACAAAATCTAGTCCCTTTTTTTCTCCTATGGCAATTACTTGATCAACCTCCATAGTTTCTCTATATCACTATGATCACCAGCAATATCCTTATCACTGGAAGGGACCTCAAAATGTTTTGGAGTTAAGTGATCAATCCATTTTCGCAAAGCACCTATCTCCTTATCCATGGCCACATCTATTGATTTCATTGTCTAACTCCTAGTTCATGGTCCTCCCCCTTTGATTTTGGCCACCTTCTTCTTTGGTGGCGTAAAGCCAACTTGATTTATGTTCATATTCATCTCCCAAGAGGGGGAAAACTCTCAAAGGATAAATATCCTTCCAAGTTTTCCTTATCCTGATCATGGTTTCCTATATCGTGTAATTCCCTTCTGCACTGAGTTTGAACTTGATCCTCTCCCAGACATTGCTTGGACCCTAGGAGTTGATGTGAGCCTTATCTGTCCCTTCTATCTCCATTACTCTACCGCAGTTCCGGACTAGATCTCCATCCCTCTTTTCACTATTTGTCTCCTCAATATCTTCCTAAACTGCTTTTTCCATGCCATGCTCTTCTGTTATTTCAAGAACACTTCCGATTCTTTCTCCACCTCATCTCTGTCACTCTGAGTGTGGGATATGCCTAGTACTAATAATGATCCCCTACTTTCTCAGCAAGATCTCCCATGCTATTTCGCATCCTTCCTATATGTTGATCCTATTTTCCTTACCACCACCATGAGTCTCAGCTACCCAAGCTTTATGAGTGTGTTTAGGTCTTGTTAGCTTACCCTCTTCTTCCTCAACATCACCCACATTCTTCTGTCTCTGTCCCACTGTTCGGCACTAGTCCAACATTATTGGTTTCCAGTTGTTCAACATTGTTCCATTCCCTATAGAAGTCCCTTGATTATCACCCTTCTTCTCCAAAACTTCCCTCCATGATGTGGGACCCCTCCTTGCTTTGTTTAATGCCACAATACCCTCCAACTCTGTTTCTTCCACCCTGTCATTAACCTTCTGATCCTTATTCAAGCTATCCCCTGACATATTCATCTCACACTCTTGTCGTAGACCTTCTGTAAATCTTCCTTCAGAAGTTTCTAACAATTGTAAAGTGTGGGTAATGTTATCAATTTCTACCTCAATGGTTGGTAGTAATTTAACCCCGTGTCAACCTAAATCAACAACTATACTGCTTCGAGATACCTATGTTTGAGTGTGACCTCATCAATTCTCATCAAGTTACCCACCTTACTACTGACCTCTTCTAACACATTCTGATCCCAAAATTGTAGAGGTAGCTCGTAGATCCTAATCTAGCAAAGCCTCTTATTACAGCTCATCCGTGCCTCCTTAGCTAGCTCAGTAAGCCAAATGAACCACCATGGTCTATCCGTTACAAGGGCTATCTGGTCCTGCTCTGTCTCTTCCCAAATCAATACCTTTCCGTCTCCAACTGGTTGATAATAAGGTTTAGATAACCCGCTGATATGAGAGAAAGTACCAGTCCCCTCCAATCATCCTTAATTTCAAGGACTCCCACACAAGTATGTTTAAGCCAGCTAGGAGTGTGCTCTTCAATTTTTAGCTTTAGTTTTTGTGTTTGATTGTGGTATACTGCTGGTTTATTCTGTTGTACCCCGGGGGCTCTCGACGACTCACCCCCCAATATCCTGCCAACTGGCATGACATCAAGCTCTTGTAGATTTGTCTGCATAATAGGCTTCCTATGAACCGTATCTTTTTATTGGCCACCCTTCCCATTCCTCGGAAACCCGACTACATTTGATTGTAGTTTATACGATCCTATCCATGTATTGGTGAGGCTAAATAACTAGGCTTCAACATCTGCAGATACTTACAGTTCCACAAATCCAAAATTTTAGGCATGCTTAGGCATGAGATTCAAGAGATAAGTGCCTACGTACCGCATAAGAGTAGCTACTACTCTAGAGAAATTAAAATTTGAAGACAAGAATCCGATGGTCAACTAAGCTTAAAATCTAACAGTCGAGCTAAGAAACTAACTCCCCGAAATGCAATAAGAGGTTAAGTCATTTCCTTAAATCTCTTTCCAAGAGAAATTGTCCTTTAATTTTTGCCTAATAAAATGAAAATACCAAAAAGATTACTTTGCATGGATACATTTCTATTACTGTGTTTTGTGTAGGAATTAATGCCATCAAATATATTTCAAAATTGCATTCGGGCTCACTAAACTTGGTACTTATGTTCTATAATCCTTGTGGTTTGACACTCATTTTTCTCACATTATTACTTTTCATGACTTGTGCACTTGCAAATATAGTTGACACACTAGATCAGCCAACAAGCTTTTGGCGCTATTGCCAGGGATTGTTTAGTTTTAATAATTAACAGTTAATGAGTTTGTAGCTAGACTGGACTTGTTATTGTTTTTGTTACTTTACTTTCAGTTCTCTTGCGTGTTTAGGTTGTATATGAATCCCTTTGAAGGCGAGAATTCGGCTTTCTAGAGACCCGAAGACTTAAAGAACTTTTAGGGAATGAAAGAGAGCTCATGAGAGGCAACAAGAAATCAACAAATTATGGCGAATGTGGGTTATTTAGTTGAAGTGCCCAACGAGTACCAATGGAAGATTTTGCTTTGCTTCAAACTGACGAGGAAGCATTGATATGAACCTAGCCAACTTGTGACTAAACCCAATACCAAATTAGAGGTTTAAAAGGATCAAAATTTTAAAATGTTGTTGAGCACTTGACCCCTCACCTATAAAGAGGTGGGAACCAAGCCTACGTGTGTTTCTTAGAAAAGACGCCACAAATGATCCAAGAAGAAAACGTGTCTCAACCTAAACCAAGTGATAAGTCTTGCTCGACGCCACTAAAACTTGAAATGAAGTAATAGATAAGTCAAAAGAAAATCTTTAAAAGATTAA
>JAOWBN010023043.1:0-22190 GCA_028565015.1 Pinguicula moranensis
ATCCCTTAGCTCTTAGAACACGAATTAAACACGGTTTTGGCTCGATTTCAACTTGGTTCCGGATTTGAAAGTTTCCGGAAATTTTAGAAATCGGAGCCGTAGATCCTACAAAAAGAAGAATCAATAATAGATAAACAAGAATATGAAATGCGTCCAAGATGACAATGCCAATTAAAAACAAAAGTACGTGAAGCATTTGCAACTGAAACAAAGAGTTGATTGGGGTCTGGGGACGTCCATCTTCAGCAGATACAGGCCACCGACCATCCTAGCAGAACCAATCGTCTTCCAACGGCAGAGGTCCTGTATGAAACAGATATGACGGAAAATATCAGACAACAATTTAATTGAACTTATAATTTTGTGGCTGAGATGAGATTAACATTGAACTCAGCTACACAAAGAATAACATTGAGGAGAGAATCAGTGAGTCGAATACTCCCTCGATGGATAGCCCGGACCGTATGCCCATCAAGCAATCTGATGGCGGCAGAATTATCTACCATACGTGAAGTAAGCAAATTATGACTGTAAACAATATGATCAGTAGCCCCAGTGTAGATTATCCAAGATAATCTATGCGAAATCGTGTCAGAGGCGATACCTGTGAAGTTTGGAACCAAAATCAGAATCAGTGGTGGATCTGAGATGCTGAACCGAATGAGATGAAGTTGATGGATCTGTCAACTGTTGGACATCATCTCGGGTGATGTGGAGAGTTGTATTAGCGTCAACGGCAGTCTGATGCGCTGAAGGGCATTTCTTTGATTTTTTGAACTTAAAATCTGGTGGAAAACCATGCAAGCGATATTACTTCTCGATAGTGTGGTTGGCAAGACCACAATGATCGCAAGTGACCTTTCCTCCCTTGGTTGGCTTGCTGGAATTGACGTGTTGGTAGCCATGGTAGCCGGCTAGAAAATGCCCGTGCAATGGCTCAACTGCTCTTCTTCTTGAATAATCATGGCAAAACCCGATTGACATTGGGCAGAGGATTGGTCAATAGGATTTGACCTCGCACATGAGAGAAAATATCATTTAATCCCATCAAGAAATGCATAATAAATTCCTTCTCCTTTGCGAGAATCACAGATCACTTAGTTTTGCAATCAGATCCACAAGTGCACTCATCAACGGGGCCAAAACCTTGCAATTCATCCCAAAGTACCTTCAGTTTAGTAAAATAATTGCTAGCTGAGAGATCTCCTTGGGTGAGCGTAGCAAACGTGTGCCTGACATGGAACACGCGAGGGCCGTTGGATTGGGTGAAACATTCCTTCAAGATTGCACAAACCTCCTTGGCTGAATCAAGATTCAGCATAGGCGCAACAATGTCCTTGATGACCAAATTGATGATCCATGTCCGTTACGATCATCTACGATCTCGCCCAAGCAAAAGCTGTTGGATCTATTTCCTTCGACTGCTTCAGATCGCCAGTGACAAAGCCAATTTTGATTTTGATGGTAAGGGCCATCAACATAGAATGACTCCGAGTGGTGTAGTTTTTGGTCCCGACAAGGACTTGGGAGACAAGAATGGCGCTTGGGTTTTTGGCGTCATGGAGAAAGAGTGGATCTGTCTCGGCCAAAGGTTTCTCTGCCATGGTGTTGCTGTGAAATTGTGTGAAGATGAAGAGAGGGAACGACTGGAATGGTGAGAAATTGAGAAGGGTGCGGAAGCAATGAAATGAAATCAAAGTTTTACTGCTTAGATACCATGTAACAAGAGATTATTTGTGAGAAAACTTGATATTCTCATTGAAAATGCAGAAGATGTAAATACAATGAAATTCTTAACTAATCACAACTAAACAACTTAAATCAAGGAATTTATCCCCATCTATACAATATGTATAAGGAAGAAATCAATACAAACAAGAAAGCAAATATCTTCAATATCTTAACAACCTCTACAAGAGAACTTAGGGATAAAGTCGAAAAAAAAGAAATACATCGATTTCGGTAATTATCGCCGCCTAGATGGTAATTATCGAAATTGATACCGACCGAGAATCGATTTTGTAATTAAGAATCAAAACCGATGTATCTTGTCTTGTTGGAGGCTGATTTGTTAAAAGAAGCTCATAGAATGGGTTCTCGCATCCCTGTACCCATGGATAGTTCGGTTTTAATCTTCATTGTCCGGGTGGATCTCAATGCTCCGGGGGGTGAGACGAGGTGTAGCGCTGTTAGGGTTCCATTCTCAAGTCAGTTTTGGTTTATCAGCCTTGGACATGGGCATTCCTAACCGCAAACTGGCTAACTGGAGGTTTTTGGACCAGCCAAAAGGCAAAATCGGAGGTTTTAATTTAAAAATAAAATAAAATTTGGCGGTTTTAACAGGCCATAAATCGGTCGGAGACCAAAAAATTTTAAAAAAGCTTTTGACCAATCAAACCGTTTATGGTGGTTTGACCGGCGAATTTCTGTCGGAAAACCGCCGGAAAAATAAAATTTAAAAAAAAAAAACTGGATAAAAAAATCGCCAAAGCCCTTTCAAAAATATTATTAAAATTTATTTTTGGGTTATTAGAGTTTCTAGGGTTTGAAAAGTTATAAAACTTATAAACTTATAAAACTTATATAATTTATAAAATTATACCAAACCAAACAAAACCAAACATACCCAGTATATCCCGCCCGAATGTAGGGTTTGACGAGGGTAAGATGTACGCAGTCATACCTCTATCCCAAAAGTGATAGAGATACTGTTTCCGTAGAGACCATCGGCTCGACTAATCAGAAAAAAAGCAGATAAACAGAACATTAGAATGTAGTCACACCGCATCTCTTAGTTTACCCTACCTACCTACCACACTTCACTCACGATCAAATCCAAAACGTATATACCTATATATCTCTAACTGTAATCTGGCGTCTTCAACTTGTCCTATAAGAGGTCATTTCCCCAGAGAGATTCAGTGCGGCTAAGTCTAATCGAATTTGCTCCTCCCAGGTCTCCCTCTTCCCCTCCGCCCTTCAACTTGGAGCCCTTCAACTCTCCTAATAGGCTCGTTGATATGTCTTCTCCGTACATATCCAAACCATCGCAATCTCCACTCCCTCAATTTGTCCATGATAGATGCGATCCCCAATGTTTCCCGAAAAACTGAATTCAGGATCTTATCTAGTCGCGTGCAACCACACATCCATCTCAACATTCTCATCTCTACAACTTCAAACTTCTGCACCAGTGACAATTTCATAGCACAACACTCTGACCCATACAACATGGCCGATCTTACAGCGGTCCTATAGAATTTTTCCTTCAACTTTAGAGGGAATTTTTTGTCGCATAACACTTCGGTAGCTTATTTCCATTTCAAACATCCAGCTTAAATGCGGTGCACAACATCGCCTTCAACCCCTCCATCCCTTTGTATGACAGAACCTAAATATTTGAACCTATCCTTTTGGGGGAGTACTTGATTCGCGAGCATAACCTCCGTTCTACCTTCCTCCGCCTCATCAGCAAAATTGCACTCCATATACTCAGTATTCGAACGACTCAAGCGTAAGCTCTTGGCCTCTAATGTGTTTCATCAGCAAAATTATATAAACTTGTATAAAATTATATAATTTGTAAAGCTTAAAAAATTTAAAAAATTATTAGTTATATAACTTATATTTTTTTTTAATTTGTAAAACTTAAAAACTTATATAACTTATATAATTTATAAATTTACCAAAAAAAACTTATATAATTTATAAAACTTAAAAACTTGTACAACTTATACAGTTTTAACTTGTATAAATATAAAGTTTATACAAGTTTATATAAAGTTTATATATGTTTATTTAATTTATATAAGTTATACAAATTTTTAACATATAAGTTTTATAAGTTAAAAAAGTTTTGTAAGTTTTTGAGTTTTACAAGTTATATAATTTTAGTTATATAAGTTATTAAGTTTTATAAGTTGTTAAATTTATAATTTTTCAAACTCTAAAAAACCAAAAACCCTAAAAGTTATATAAAAAAAATTAATAAAAACCCTAAACCCCAAACTTATAAGTTTATAAATTATAAAAGTTATACAAGTTATATAATTTTTTATGTTATATAAGTTTTATAAGTTTTTAACTTATATAACTTTTCAAATCCTAAAAAATCTTAACAAAATATAGAAAAAAACACCTTAAAACCCCAAACCCTAAGTTTTATAACTTTTCAAACTCTAAAAAATCTAAAACCCTAAGAATTATAAAAAAAAACCTAAAAACTTCAAACCCTAAACTTACAAGTTTATAAATTATACAAGTTATATAAGTTTTTAAATTCTATAACTTTTCAAACCTTTTTTTTTAATTCATCTATAGTTGAATTCATGCCATTCCCACCCTTTATTTATTTATTATATTGTATATGTAAATAAATATAAATTGTCAATGTGTTAACGTACATTTTATTTGAATTAGTGTTAGAAATATAAATGTGACTTAATTTATATGGTCAATGTAATATTTTTTATATTTTAATTTATAAACTTTGATTTATAAATTATTATATATGTATATATAAATAATATTTATATGTTAATATATTTATTATATATAAGTTTATATTTATTATATTATATTTTATATTACAAATATAAGAAACTAACTTTTTCTTGAAAAAATTAAAAAGCAATTTTTTCGTTAAAAAAATTACAAAATAAACCCGGTTATGCCGGATGTTTCAACGATATTTAAACCATGTCGGAACCGTCATGAAACCGGCCTGAACCAAAATCATCAACCGATCCAGAGATTTTCGGCAACCGAACCGCAAATCGGCCTAGACAAAACTGGATATTTAAGGGTAGGTTTAGGTTTTATTTTTAAAAACCGGTAATCCAAAAAAATGACGGATCGATAACCGACAACCGAACCGCCTATATCAGCCTTACTCCTTTCCTCCGCCTCTAGTGGTGGGTTCTTAATTTAATTTTTATTGGGATGCTTATGTTCTGTTAAGTTTGGCCAACGTTCAAACTCTAGTATTTAATCAACGTTTTCTTTTTTGAAGTTAGTATTTAATCACCGGTGCCAAACATTATATGATTTTTTTTTTTGTAAATTTTCTGAAACACTAAATTCATTATTATAAATACCCTCGGAAACACTCATTGGATGTGTTATGTTTATGCAATTTTTTTGGGTTTTGTTTTGATAAGCCAAACTATGAAATATGTTGGTTTTTTTTGTAAATTTTAAGAAACACTAAATTCACGATTTTAAATGCCCTCGGAAATACTCACTGGATGTGTTATGTTTATGCACTTTTTTTTTGGGTTTTGTTTTGATAAGCCAAACTATGAAAGATTTTTTTTTGGGTTTTGTTTTTGGATTTTGCTAATTTACATAAATTCCAAATTTCATTTCTATTTTGCTAATTTACACAATTTAAACAGGAAAATTTCTATATACTGAGGTTGCTACCGAATTGAACTACTGAGATTCAATGTTATGTTTATTGGATGCTGTTGGTAGTAATTTGGGTTTTGCATTTAAACAAAGAAAATTTTCAATAGTCCAATCTTGGAATTTCAATTACTCTCATTTTCAGCCAATCCTTTCTCCATTGGACTTGCTTTCAATTTCAACAAGAAGAATATGGATTTGTGTGTGTGTGAGACATGTGCATACTAGCCTAGCGGCGAAGTATGTGACCCTCAATCTCAGGGCTTGCCTAGAGGTCGAGGGTTCGAGCTCCCATTGTGGTGTTGGGAGATTTCGCTGTCATTTGGGATTAGTCGGAGGGTTCACTGGGCTCGAAGAATACCTGAATAGGTAGTTGTGTACTCGGGTAGGGTGCGTCCGAAAACGGCCACGACGGACCTGGGGAACGCAATAAGACTCGGGGTGCAGGACACAAATTGCCTGCATTCGTGGTCAGCGACACAATTATCTATCAAAAAAAAAATATGGAGCTTCATCTTTTCCAGAGAAGCAAGAATCTTTTTTCCATACAGATTGCTTTACGCATGCTCTTCAATCAATTTGAACAATGCAGTACGGATCATGCCCTATTGTTTAGATGAATGAAAATAAGTTAAAACCTGCAAAAAAAAATTCAGTGTCTAAGCTAACATTAGATGAGATTTGTAGGAAAGAGGATGTTTTATCTTACCCTTGACACCGACTATGCTCTGAATGACGAAATTTAGGAAAGAGGATGTTTTATCTTACCCTTGACACTTACTATGCTCTGAATGACGAAATTTCGGAGGATCAAATATAAGTGAAGAGGCATCTAGCCTCATAAGCAGCTCCATTATATAATTGGTGCAAAATGAGGTTCTGTCGGGTCCTTAAGAAACTTTTTTACCACGTTACTCGCAAACTTATTGCAGGAGAGGGATGTGAAATGCCCTTGGAATCGTCTCTTGAGACATGCTGTGACATCTGGCAACTTCATATCAATCAGGCGTTGCACCACATAGTTGCTGCAAGCGATTGATAGAGAAAACATAAGGATGCAAGAATCTATACGATAAAAGGGCTCAGTTAAGGATTTTGTAATCGATGAATACCCATAAGCATCTTCAGCTAGGTGAACTGCATTTGCCATTATCTCATTGATCAGCCGTCTCATGCCTTTCCGCGAGAGTTCTCCACCCACGATTGTAGCACACAGCAACCACTTTGGCTGGTCGCGATTTTGAAGTAGCACATTGTTATCTCTTCGAAAAGATGCTATAAATCAGACAGGTGAGTAAGCTGAAAGCAATCAGTGCATCCCTAAAATTATTTATGCCTAGTATGTTGAAATAGGTCAAAAGGAACATCCAGCAAATTATAAGACAGCATGAGAAGTCAATTGAGATTCCTGGATAACAATAAACTTTCATGGGATATTTAATGGAGCATTTCTGCTACCTGCTCATTCCTTCAGAAACTAGATATATTTATGCAGATCACTTGGCTTAGCAATGGAAGAATCATCTGGCACTTTACATACAGAGAACTAAAATACCTGCATGGATCATATAGATCCTTAATTTGTGTACCAGATGATGAAGTGATGCCAAATGTTTTCCCAAAAACCATCTTAGGAAGTTGCACAATTACTCTCTTTTTTGGGAGCACAAGCTACATAAATAAATACAGTCTACGGAGTAGATTTAATTTTACCCATACCATGTAATCCATTTGTATGTGAACCTTACTCTGATATGAAATCTAAACTCTAGGTGCATTCATGAAGGTGAAACAAGATTTCTTGCATTTTACATCTGGTATTATGAGGCACTATAACTAAATCAGGAACATGTTTATTTTGCAAACTATGACCATCCAAATGGAGCTAGAAATTTGTCAATTTCTAAAGACCCATCGACGCCCAATCAGAAATAAATAAATAAGAAATGAGGAAAGTATAAGAACGAACAGTAGTTTTATTATTGCGAAGTATCCCATCCCCTGCATAAGTCTCATTTAACTGGTGGCACATTTCAAAAAAAACTAAACTAAACTGGTGATACCAAGCAGATATAATCCAATGTAGATCATTTTTTTTATAGGTATCCAATGTAGATCATAGGATAGACCATTGATCCTACAGTTTAATCACTGTTAACTGTAGACAATCAAAGGCGTCAACCACAGACTGAAATACAATTTCCTCGTTCAACTTCATCGAAGAGAAAAATAAGGCATTGGGTTTCAATTGCCATCACTAGTGACTAGTCTGTGAAAAAGCTGTAACTACCAATATACTAGAACTAGAACTTGGATATTATCTTCTTTCTTTGAGGGGTTTTGTGGATTTTTCTTGCCTTACCAGGCTTTTTGTTTTTCCTGGGATTTTTCCCATGAGCAACAAGGACCTTGGCTGTTTGGCCAGAATCTCGCAAGCGTTCATCTTCAAGCTCCAAATGCATGGCGATGTCAGAGAAGGTTTTGATGGACAGATCGTGAGGCATCAAAGTTTTGAAAGCTGTCCATCGTCTATCATCTGTTTCTTTAGGAAGTGAACGAATCACATTGTTAATTTGCTCAAACTCAGAAATTTTGATTCCCCCAGCTTTGAGGTCACGTAGCATAGAACTCATGATGCGTAGGTGCTCTAGTACAGGTCGACTCGAATCGATCTTGTACTGTAGACAGTTCAGGTAAAAGCTACGGAGCCTTGTAGATGAAGTCTGGCCATAAACCACCTTTAACGCTTCCCACATGGCATTGGCCGTGGAAAAAAACATCATATTGACCAATTAGATCGTCATGCATACGATACAACATTGTATAACGTGCACTTCGATCCTTCTTGGCCCATGAGTCGTATATTTGGCTAGTAGAGTCGGGTTGATCCATGGTTATATATTCCAGAACATTTTTGTCGTTGAGGAGATACTGAATCTTCCTGGACCAGATGCCATAGTTCAATCCAGGGAACATATCACTGGAAGAGGGTTCATTGATCAGACTAGGAGGTGTCATATTCCTATATGTACATTTTGAGAACATAAGGCACAATTTTGAGATTAGATTTGAATTATATATTACGTTCGAAAATTTTGCTAATCTCATAATCATCACGCTTTATATAATCAAAAATCCTGCGAAAAAACTAATTTCCATATCGAGCAAAAACACAGTAACATATACACGTCAAAACATAATTGGTCACTTGGTGTTTTTGATGTAGAGCATTTTTGATATAATTCCGGTATACCTTTAATATGTTCTAGCCAAATGGATTGGCACAAATTAAATTGTTAATACATAATAATTTAATTTTCTTTTAATACACAATTAAAAGAAAATCTTCGACGTTTCAAAAGTATCTGACTTAGTACAAAAGTAATCCTTAATCGATTCGGTATGTAACCAGATAGGATTCATATACTAAAGTTTTGGAAAATCACTGCCTAAACAGTACTACCATTCCTCGAGAAGAATCCAGATATCTGGTGGAGTCACACAAAGCTCATTTAACAACCAGCTCTAGACAATCCCTCATAAGCACGATTAACGCGGATCTCTTTTGAAATTCGGCATAATTATGATAATTCGGGATTTTGATTATCATAATTCAATTATTAACACGTAGTTAATAATTTTTCTCATTAATTTTATTAGTTCAAAACATATTCTCTAATAAAATTAATCCCTAATTCATTTAGAATATAAGCATGCTTTGGAATTAAATTGCACTTAGCAAATAAAAAAAATTCATAATTCATGCATGCTACAAATTAAATTACACTAAACAAAGTAATTTTAATTCTTAATTATGCATACTAAGAATAGAAATTTAATTGCAAAAAAGCAAATAAATAATTTTTAATTCATACATAATGTTTAATTTGGGCTTCTATTTTAACGTTTAACAAATAAAAATTATTCTTCCCCCCAATGACATAGGAAAATAAAACCTAATTTGTTTTCTTATTGTCTTAATTGTGCATTTCTACCAATTAAACTGGCTCAGCCCAATTTATTTTTTAATTTTTCGTATGGGCCGCTTTTAAGATGCGGCTCAATTGAAAAAATTCCGCCCATGTCTTAAAGCCCGTTCGATTTTGTAAGCCCAAGTTTTTTATATCATGCAAGTGGGCGGCCCAATTTTTTTAACTCGCAGTGGGCCAATTTAAATCTACCTCAATTCGTTTAAAAATATGAAGCCCACTTCAAATTCTATAAAATGTCGGATTTTTCATTTCACGACATTTCTGTAAAATTTCTGGTGGACGTTTCTCTCTCGTCGTCCTCTCGTCCGAGAACTGACCGAGCGTCGGGCGTCATTCCGCCGTGAATCCAGTGCGTCCAGTGTCGTATTCACCGGCCTTAACCACTCTGCCACCATGGACGCCCAAATGATGAGGTAAGGCGCTCGCTTCTCCACCTCTCTCCTTCCTCCGGTACCGAGATCTTGCCAGATCCGGCCTTTTTTGGCTGAAAACTTGTTGCACTTCGACGATTTTCCACTTCGGTTGGTGGCGCGTGTAAGTCATGCGCCACCCCGTAGTAATTTATTTTGGTTGGATCTAGTCTTTTAGGCCCGGATTCATAGATCTGGGATGAGGAGGGTGGCCAGAGCGTGCTTACGCGCTCAAACACGCAGTGGTAGGTGGTGCGTGACCCACACGCGCTGCCCCGCACGAATTCTGATGGGAATGTTGGCGGTGGTCCGATGGAGAAAATGGTCTGCGCAATACGCGTAGCCCAAAAAAAATACGGAAAGTGCCTTTTCGCTGCGGCGCGTATACGAAACGCGCCGTTACGGCGTGGCGCATGAACAGTACGCGCCATAGTTGTGCTGGTATATCTCACGCGCCGGCGTGTGACGGACATGCGCCGCCGTGAGCGACGGTCGGCAGCAGTTGTGTGCGGTGAACGAGACTTTTTCGGCAGTTCGGAAATCGATTACAAAAATCGATATAAATAATACCAGAAATCAAACAAGAACCAAAATTATAACGGATTTAAAATAATCGAACGAATCGAATATAATCTGATCGAGAACTCGCTCTGATACCACTGTAATTCAATAACTAGAACGAATATAATATTGAATTTAAATATAACAAATCAAACATGACAATGTTACCTGTTTCGGAAGCGTGATGGGATCGAGTGTCCGGATAATGAGTCTACCAGAGTCTCGTTAGGTTTTCACGAATCAAATCTTTACCTCGTGGATGGCGAGGCAGACAGTGAAATCTCGTATAGTCTTTCTATTTGTTACATCAAATGAATAAGCACGTAGCCTATTTATAGGAGTGGAAAAACATTTGTTTATTCAGTTTACAAAAACGTTTATAACAATTTCAAATAGTACTTTACTATTTGAGGACTTGCAATTGTTGACAAATGTAACAAAATGTAAGAAATGTTTTTGACATATTTTTGTCATGTTTTCCTACAAGCCTTATATTTAGCCCTGATCCCATCAAGTCTTTTAGCCGTTTGCTTGAGTTTGAAACTGAATTCTTGAATCTGTTTGATTAGGTTTTATGCTAGTGTGTGTAGTGAGCTTTAAGTTGATCCTGGACGATGAGAGAAAGCATTTAACTCCATTGATTCAAGCGTCCTAGTAATTACAATGTTCATTCTGTTTTATAGATGAAGCTATTCGTAAGTGATAAGGTTTCCTTTAATCTTGTTTAGATTCTAAGAATTCTTCTTGTGTTGTGCCATCAATAGAGTGGACTGTAGGATCGATAGAGTGGGTTGTGGAATGTTCTTGGTTGCAGTCTGGGATGCAGAAGCTGTCAGTTCAGAAACTGCAGGATATCTGCTTGTTGGGTCCACATTCAACAATTGCGGCTGAAGATTTCTGATCAGACGAGGGAATACTTGGATGAACAGTTTATATGGTATGAGAGCAACGATCTTGTTTGTTTTGAGTTAAACCGCTGCTGAATTCTACTTGAATTTTGAAATTTGACTGAATGACAAACACTTTGGGCCATCCAAGAGATACTGCAACTTTGGGGAATAAATTGAACTATGTGCGACATATGTTGGCGTGCAAGTGTGGCTATAATGAAGAATAACGTATGATGAAATTCCGGTTATGATGCAATTCTGAGTTTCAACAAACTGTTAGCCAAATCTTAGCTCTTGATCCTTTTCCCTACTCTTAGCAAAAGGTGGAGAATGCGTCTGTTTTAGGATTGGCTAAGCAAGGTTCTTTGTTAGCTAAGTTGATGGGGGTGTATAGAAACAATGCTTGCTCCAAGAACTGGGGTCAAAATCAGAATACTGGTGGTTTGAATCATAACTACCAGAAAGGAAATGGATCCCAGCGTTATGAGCAAAAGAGCAACAGATTTGATCTCAAGTGTGAGCATTGCAAAGCTCAGGGACACACAATTGATAACTGTTACAAACTCATGACTTGTGATCACTGCAAAATATTTGGTCACTCAGTCGCCAACTGTTATAAGCTGAAGGAACAGAGAAAGGGAAAGAATCAAACCTCACAATCTGCTAATGTTGCTCAAACTCCTTTGGATAGTGATTCTGTGTTTTCAGGAAATGAAAGTGGTGCGCCATCCACTCTTGCTGACATGATTCGTTTGGAGGTTACTAGAGCCTTGAAGGAAACACTTAATCTTGGATCACCCTCTGGAATCTGAATACACAGGTAAAATATTCTCACACGCCTTGACTATTGCATCTGGCATTTGGAATCTCCAGCCATATGTGAAACAAGTTGATGGAGCTTTGGCTAAGGTTAAGAACATTGGCGTATCTAGGTTGAAACTAACAGATGTATTGCACATCCCTTCCTTTATATTCAATCTGCCAAACTCAGCATCACTACAAAAGTTTTCCTCTCATTCTATCCATATTTTTGCCGAGCTCTTAGCCGTAGGGAAAGCTTTTAAAGGCCTCTACATCTTAGACTACTACTCAACTCCCATAATGTCGCAGTCCACCAAAGAGCATTTTCAAGTAGTTGCTGCTGCTTTTATGACAATTCCTGATTCTGTTGTAATAAATTCAGAAAGTCATCCTATTCCTTTACATATTTCACAGCTTTGGCATCAAAGACTTGGTCATGCTTCAAAGTTTGTATTAGAGAAACTCTCTATATTGCAGCACAATAAAATTGACATTTCACCATTTGATGCTTGTCATATTTCTAAGAAGCACCGTCTGCCTTTTCCTATTCCTGTTTCAAACTCTTAAACTTGCTTTGAACTTATTCATGTTGATGTATAGGGTCCTATAAGATCCCTTTTAAATCTGGCACGCAATATTTCCTCACCATAGTGTATGACTATATAGTCAAGGAACATGGACTTTTCTCATGAAATTTAAATCCCAGACCTCTGAATTCCTTGAAAAGTTTCTGAAACTATTTTCCAGGCAGTTCTCATCTCAAGTCAAAATTGTTAGAATTGATAATGGTTCTGAGTTCATCAATCACCACTATCAAAACTTTTTCTCCTCTTAAGGAATTATTAATCACACTACTTGTCCTTACACCCATCGGCAAAACGGGGTTGTAGATTTTAAACATTGACGTCTCCTTGAAATGTCATGAGCCTTATTGTTTCATTCTTCTTTGACAAAAGAATTCCGTGGAGAAGCCTTACTTACATCTACATATCTGATAAACAAACTTCTCACTTCCACTCTTAGTTGGAAGAGCCCTTATGAGGTTCTGTCTTGGGATACCACCGAAATATGATGATCTAAAGGTGTTTTGATGCCTCTAATATCATGAAGACAAACTGGAGGTTAGAGCTTGTAAAAGTGTTTATGTGGGCAACTGCTCTACCGGTAAAACATATAAGGTCTATGACCTGAATTCTCATTCCATCTTTATCTCTCATGATGTTTATATTCTATGAACATATATTGCCTTTCAAATCTATTTCTTTGTCAGACAGTTCAGATTTCGTTCTTCCTCATATATCAACTTCTGATTCTATCCCCACGTCACTTCCTAATCCTCCTGAGTCCTGTCAATGCCACTCGTGTTGAATTATCTTAAGGTCAGCATATGATAATCACCTTTTCGTGTTAGGTCCAATTTCTCCCTCTACCTGTCATCTTTCTCCTTCATATTCCATCTGCTTCTATCTCTTCACTTCCCACTTCTCAAACTCATTCCTCATCTGTTCATATTTCAGCCAAGTCCTCTGCTCCTGTTCAGATTCCAGTACTTGAGGCAACCACTTCACCTGTTCCTCCTGTTCGACATAGCCTTCGCATTAAAAGACCTCCCACATGGACCACAGATTTTGTCATGGGAGATAAACCCGCCAGAAAACCTTCTTCCACAATACATCCTTTGCATTGTACCCTGTTTCTACTTGTCTTTTGGCTAATACTTCTGCTATTCCCTAACCCCATTCATATTCTCAAGCCAAACACTATCCTCTTCCTCCAGCCATCGGATGTAAAGTGGGTGCATAGGGTTAAAATAAACCCTGATGACAGTGTCTCTAGATACAAAGTCAGGCTTGTGGCCAAGGGTTATCATCAGGTGGAAGGTGTGGATTATTTTGATAGTTTTGCTCCTATTGATAAAACTGTTACTTTCCGATTATTACTGACTGTGGCAATGCAAAGGCCCTGGTCTATCTACCAAATGGACATCAATAATGCACTTCTTCATAGACATTTAGATGAAGTGATGATATACATGGATATTCCCCTTGGTTATGACAAAGGCAAGCCTGGGCAAATCTGTCTATTGAAACGTTTTCTTTATGGTCTCAAGCAGGTTTCTCACACAATCATGTTCATCTCTACGGCTTCCAGCAGTCTGCACATGATCACTGTTTGTTTCTCTTTCAAAATGGTACTGCTTGACATTGTTACTCGTGTATTTTGATGATGATCTGCTTGCCAGGAATTCAGTTGAGGAAACAACCAAGTGAAGAAACTCATGGTTACACTACGTGTCATGAAACATGAATGTGGAGCGGAAGCATAAAACAAGTGTGTGTATAATAAAAGTTTAAAGTGTTTCGAACCAAGGACCAATGCTGATTTACATAATTTTAACAACAGTTTAGGAGAAAGTTATACCTTCTTGGATCTTTCTCAAAGTTCCTTTAAGGTGGTCTCATTTTTGGAGGTGCTCAAGACCACCCTCTATGAAAGTTCGCACCGCCACAACTCTTGGAGGCTTATACAACACCTTGTATAACAATATATGTTTGTATATAGAATGCTAGCGCTTCACTTATGGTTCAAGAAGATGAGAAGGAAGATCAAAATCTTTCTTCTTTTTCCTCAACAAGCTCTCGAGTATAGAAAGAAAGAGGAGGGAGAACTCCTCTTTTCTTCTATCAAGACCAACAAAATGTATAAACTTCTTCACATATGAAAGTATCAAGGTATTTATAGAGTTAGACATGATCTTGAGATGCAAACACATGTCAATGTCAGTGGATTAACTTTTAATCCTTGTCATACACGTGTACATGGTTTTGAGTTACCCATGGTTTTGAGAAATTCCCCTACTCAACCTTTATATATAAATCTTTGTATATGAACACTTCATTACTTGTAATCTCATTTGATATGCATCCTATGCATGTGTTCTAATTGGAATAAAATAGCCACTAACTCTACATATCTCATATATGTGAGTGTAGTAACATTTCACAGATTTCTTTAGTGTATTCCAATTAGGAACCCACCAATGTGAGGTTTTGATACAATTCATTTCACAAACTTTTCATATTTATGTTTGTGACCCCATAATTATATCTCAGTACCGCCTCTAGCAAATTCCTAATAAAAAATAGTGTTTTGACATCCACTTGCCAAGTCTCATAATCGTAGTGTGCAGCTATGGAAAACAATATCATAGCGACTAGAGAGAAGGTTTTATCATAATCAACACCTTATCTTTGACGAAATCCATGTCATTTTTCTTCTTGAAAATCCATTTGCACCCTATTGAGACAATCCCTTCAGGTGGATCGACCAAGGTCTATACCTTTTTTCGTTCATATAATCTATTTTGAAGTTCATGACTTCAAGTCATTTGTCTGTGTCTCCACCAAACAAAACTTTTTCATAGTTAGTAGGTTCATCATCCTCTATGATGAATAAAATTCTTTTGTTTGTTTAGATCATATCCATAACAAACAGGGGCATGATGTATCCTACTGGACCCACAAAATCCTTGTGTTTGAGTAGGGGTGATAAGCGGTAGTATCGGTGGCAGAATGACTCGTTCCGCCACCGATTCCTACAACTTGGCGGATGCAAAAAAAATTTCCGACAGCGCCACAAATGACTGGTGCCGGTTGTTGGTGATGTTGGTGGTGGTGGTGGCGGAACCACCAACATCTGACATAAAATAAAATAAAATTGAAAACACATGCAACATCTTCAATTAACAATTCCCTGAATAAGAAAACTACACAGATCATGCATGTTATATTGAGTCAACCAAGAACCCAACTTCCCAACAATGCTCAAAGTTAACAACAACTTTTTCAGATTTCAAATTTCAAGTGTTTGGATCATGCCTTTACAGTCTTCAAGTGATACTTCATACAACAAATTTTAACCGTAATTAAATAAACACACAGAAATCAATAAACAAACAGAAATGAAGGAATATTAACCAAACCGAGATGTTCAAATGAGAATTCAAAATTGAGAATTATATAAACCCGAAACAAACAATCACTTATAACACTTAACCATAAACTCGTCTCACCCATTCTGTCACTCTCACCGCTCTTCACGTCCGTTCCGTGAAACTGTCTGATTCTTCCTTACAAAATTAGAAATTGCAACTGGAATAGAATGAATTGAGAAATTTGGGGTTTGCCTTAAGTTACTAAAATCTAAAAGGTAGTAAACGCGTAAGCGTTAGTTAACTTAATAGGTTTTGTTTTACATTTTTTATTCATTTAAGAAATTTGTCAGGCTTGTCAAAATCGGGGGTCAAATTCCTGAACCTCATCCGACACTGATTCTGACAAATTTTGGATGTCGGTTGTTGTAGGCGGTGTCGGCGGCGGAAAATCCAACAATCCAACAACCGATTCCCACCCCTATGTTTGAGCTTCTTCGCTTATTTCATCTCCATGAGATAATTGCTCTTTTTCCATCTGTTGGTCAATGCTTGACTGTGGATCTTGAACTTTTTCAAGGTTCACTTTGCTCCCATTGCCTCTTTCAAGAATAAACATTTTTTCTAGAAAAATGGCATGTTTTGAGACAAACACCTTTTGCTCAACGGGATTGAAGAAGTGGTATCCAAAATAGTCTTTTGGATACCCTACAAACATGCATTTATCGGACTTAGCTTTAAGCTTGTCTGATCCTACCCGCTTCACATAATAAGTTGAGTATTCCCAAATTCTCAATAAAGGTACGGTTTCTTAGCCATCCATATCGCATATGGACTGGTATCAACCGACTTATATGGAACATGATTAAGAACGTGAGATGCAGTATTTAAGGCATAACCCCAAAACGATTTAGGGAGACTTACTTGAGTCATCATGGATCACACCATATCTAATAAGGTACGATTTCTCCTCTCTAACACATCATTCAATTGTGGAGTGTACGGAGGAATCCTTTGTGAGACAATAACATGAGCTTAAGATAATCTTGAAATTTGGTACTCTAACATTCACCACCCCAATCTGATTGGAGTACTTTCATACTCTTCCCAATTATTTCTCAACAACATTCTAATACTCTTTGAACTTTTCAAAGGCTTCATACTTGTACTTCATTAAGTACACAGAACAATATCTAGGATGACCGCCCATGAATGTTACGAAGTATGAGAAATCACCGTTAGCATTTATTGACATTGGACCACATACATCACTATGTATTAGTCTAAGCAACTTTGTTGACCTTTCTACCTTTCCTTTAAACTGAGTCTTGTCATTTTTCCTTATAGGCAAGACTCACATGTAATTCATAATCAGATGAGCCCAAAAGACCACTTTGGTACATTTTTATATGCGGTTTTTGCCTACGTGACTAAGTCTACAATGTCAAAGGTGTGAAAAACTTATGTCTTTCATGTTCCTTTCCTTGCTATTTATACTAAGTATCGGTTCATCTATGTTCAGAACATAGTGACCATTATACTAGGGGCTACACAATATCTAATTCCATTTCTAGATACACTACAACTATTATTCTGTTGCAAAATAGATACCCTTCATCATTCAAACGAGAAATAGATACAATGTTTTTGGTCACTACTGGAACATAATAACAGTTATAAAGTTCTAGTATAAGCCTATTGGGAAACTTGAGATAATAAGTCCTGGCGGTTGGTGAAGCAACTCTTGCTCAATTGCCCACTCGAAGGTCCACTTCTCCTTTTGCTATCGTTCTATTCGCTTAAGCCCCTTAAAATATTTTAAAAATGTGAACAGGGGCTCTGGTATCTAATATTCAGGTATTTGAAGCATTAGTAGACAGTATATAATCATATAGATAACTGACAAAGATGCTTCCTTAAGATTCTTCACGAATTCAAGATAATTCTAGTAGTTGCGTCTCCAATGGCCAGTCTTGACACAATAGAAGTAAGTACCTTTTCAAATTTCTTACCCTTGTTCACCCCACCACTCGCTTTCACTGCGCTCTGCTTGCCCTTTTGCTTCTAAGTTTGGCTTTAGGAACATATTTGCCTTTAGAACATGACGCTAGCAAGATGATACCATTTTCCTTCTTCAATTCACTTTTAGTGACTTTGAACATATTCACCAACTCAGTCAACGGAACTTGAATCTTATTCATATTGTAGTTGATGATGAATTGAGAATAGTTATTCAAAAGAAATGTGAGAACTTGAATCTTATGCAAAGGGTCATTTTCCATGCTTGCACCCATGTCTCTCATCCTTTTGATGAGACCCAACATCTTAATGTCATGTGCAGCCATGGAAGATCTTTCCTTCATATGGGATTTGAACAACTCTTTGATTAGATTGTACCTCTTAGTCCGGGACTGGGTCTTAAACAACTCTTTGAAGTATCATAGCGTAGGCATCCAAGTTCTCACATTTCTTTTGAAACTCTAGAGTCATGGATGCCAACATTAGACATTAGGCAAGGTCATACACTTAAACTTGCTTCTCGTAAGCAGATTGAATGGTCCTAGATAAACCTTCATCTGAAGGATTGGGTCTGGATGTCTCAAAAACATGAGCAAGTTTTTTGGATTTGAGAACATTCTCAAATTTCGTTGCCATTCCAAGTAGTTTGAACCATTTAACTTGTTGGATTTGAGAATAGAACGAAGATTTATTTGCGTAATAGACATCTACAATAAACATGAAAGGTAAAGTAAGACTTTGCTATCATGCACATCTACAAAATGAATATAGTAGACTTTAAAACATATCCATTCTACTCCCCCTATTTTGTTGCAAATCAATAACCCTATTTTGTATTGATTCGGAAGATTCATTAATCTAGTAATGGGTTAAGGATCCAAATTGAACCATAGTCAAACCTTGAGTTAACTCAACAAGTCAATTGTGGTTACCAAGTGTAGTTAACATTTAACAATTGCAATACTTTACAACTCCTTGCTCTAACTTGAGTAGCTAGCTAATGACCTCGCCAAAGTCTACTGAGGAGCGTGAGTAAATGCCAGGAGTGTCGTATGCTTCTATAGTTGAAAGCCTTATGCATGTTATGGTCTACATCAGACCTGATCTAACACATGCAGTGGGAGTTGTGAGTAGATATATCCATGGAAAGAATAATTAGAAGCTGTGAAGTAGCGTCTTAGATATTTAAAAGGAATAACTAGTATTTCACTTCACTATGGGAATGACAAGGTGGAACTTGAGGTTTTTGTTAATGCTGATCTGAGTGGAGATGTAGACACAAGAGTACATCCTGATACATCTACACTGTAGATGGGACAACAGTTAGTTGGATGTCAAAGCTTCATAAGTTTGTTTCTAAGTCATGGATAGAGGCTGAGTATGTTGCGATAGCTGAGGCCAACAAGAGATGATATGGTTAACTAATTATTTGGAGTAGTTGGGCAAGAAAAACAAGACAAGGTTTTGTCCACTGATAGTCAGAGTGTCATACAGTTGGTGAAAAATTCAGTGTTCCATTTTCGTACTAAACACATCCGAAGATAATATCATTTCACTCGCAGTCTGGTGGAAAAAGGTGATATGTGTTTGAAGAAGATTGATGGTGCAAAAAATCCGACAGATTTGTTGACTAAAGGTGTTGATGTTAGAAAAGTGGGGTTGTCCAATGCCTTAGTTGTCTCCTACAGTGATATGGGATATGATGCAGCTAGGGAATTATGAAGAGTATATATGACAAGAAGATCAGAGTTGGTTGGTTGATTGTTCAGTTTCCAATTGGGAGTTTGTTGATGTATGGAGTCTGATAAGATCTAGTCCATAGTTTTCGCGGATCCACCTGAATAATAGTGGAGGACGTGTTCCATTAGTGGAATGGCAGTTACGTCATTTGATTGATACCTGAAGAAATTTTAATCCTATGAGTATTCCTTTCTATAAATACTCTTATTCTCATTGTATTCTGTATTCAAAGAAATTACAGTGAATAAAGAACCATAGTCGCCATGAAAGTAGCCAGTTTGGGTCAACCATATAAATATGTATTTTTGTGTCCATTGCAAATGGAGTTGTGAGAGTCATCTTTGACAATTCGTTTAGCTTTGTGCTAATAATGAACTAGAGCAAAATGACTATTAAATTTCAGTGCTTCTATTTAATGAAGTTGGTGGAACTCAATACATCAAATGACGCAACGCATATTGGGTCACAATGGAAACGATCTCTTTATATAATTACAAGGGTAAGTCCGCGTACATCTGACCCCCCAGACCACAACTTAGTTGAAAATATACTGGGTACATTGTGGTTGTGGTTATGGATACAAATCTGTATTTTTGTTCCATTTTTGCACTTATCTTTGGTATCATGTGTGTTGTTCGATCCTAACATAAGTTTTGGCAACTAACAACTCAGAGTTTTAAAATAAATTACACTAACAAAATATTTTTTGGCTGGAGACAGTGGCCAACCCCACCCCGACTTTGGATCCGCCCTTGGTTCTGATAAATAATGAAGAGTACTTGGAATGAAATATTATTTCATTCATTCATCATCAAGTGTGTCAATATATATATTAAACAATGAAATGTTACGATAGTTAGAGAAGTTGGAGTATCGTGGTGGTTGTAAGAGTTTATAGATGGGGGCCGTTATGTTGACACAAAATTTGACACAATTCATTACATCTCATCCTGGCCGTCGATCTGATAAGAAATCGACGGCCAGGATCAAAAGAAAAACAAAATTGCGCGATGGGGGAACAAAACCCATCTTCTTCCCATTAAAGGACTTCCCTGCTCTGAGACCCTCGTTCATGAAAAGCAATATGAGATTTCCGTCTTCAACTATCGGTGCAATTCTCATAAGATCAAATGCGACAATCATCCGGAGAACCAAGGACGTTGCTTCCGCCATCGTTATCGCCGGAACTCCGTCAGTCTAGCAGCCCTATTCGATTAGTCAGGGAGTGGTGTCAAAAATTGTGAGAAGCAGTCGGAAATTGTCGAGCAAAGGCTGGAACTTGTCAACTCCCTCCTTAATTCAAGGTACTCAGAAGGATTTTTTTGAATTCGAGGATACAAGTAATCGAACAATATGAGATGGAAGAATTGATATAAGCTCCAGTGCTGATTGTGTCATATTTGTTTCACTTCAGGCCTCTGCTGTATAAATTTGTGTGATATGCCATTTTATCACATATTGTACTTTTTGCCACATTTCAGCGAAGAGCAGTATTTTTATCCCTGCAATAAACAGGTGTATTCTGATTGACTGGTGAACAATTGTTTTTTTTTCATATAGGAACTTTTGGAAGTTCAGAAGCTTTCAGCCAAGTGGAAGTTAATAACATTTGCTTGAGATTTCCATATAGGGGGCCGTTATGTTTCTATCCAGCCATTTACTCTAGCACACTAGATACAGTAAGGAAATTGCTAGGCTTATTTTAATCTTGGCTTTTATACATATCCTGAGCAACTATGGCATTGGCTACTAGCAGGAAAATGAAATATAGAGATATCAATATCAATGCGATCAGGAATCAGATATGTAAGTTTATTGTAGATTCTCTGGTGTATCTACAAGGGTCACAATGAAAACGATCTCTTTATATAATTACAAGGGTAAGTCCGCGTACATCTGACCCCCCAGACCACAACTTAGTTGGAAATATACTGGGTACATTGTGGTTGTGGTTATGGATACAAATCTGTATTTTTGTTCCATTTTTGCACTTATCTTTGGTATCATGTGTGTTGTTCGATCCTAACATAAGTTTTGGCAACTAACAACTCAGAGTTTTAAAATAAATTACACTAACAAAATATTTTTTGGCTGGAGACAGTGGCCAACCCCACCCCGACTTTGGATCCGCCCTTGGTTCTGATAAATAATGAAGAGTACTTGGAATGAAATATTATTTCATTCATTCATCATCAAGTGTGTCAATATATATATTAAACAATGAAATGTTACGATAGTTAGAGAAGTTGGAGTATCGTGGTGGTTGTAAGAGTTTATAGATGGGGGCCGTTATGTTGACACAAAATTTGACACAATTCATTACATCTCATCCTGGCCGTCGATCTGATAAGAAATCGACGGCCAGGATCAAAAGAAAAACAAAATTGCGCGATGGGGGAACAAAACCCATCTTCTTCCCATTAAAGGACTTCCCTGCTCT
>JAOWBN010023044.1:0-10559 GCA_028565015.1 Pinguicula moranensis
TTACTACAAGCCTAACCTCTTCCTGAGTTGCCTCACACTTTCAGGGAACGCCTTTTCGACCCATATTTCTTCAGTCCTAAAAGTGTACATCAGCCATAGACCAAGGTGCTCAGCTGGCGGGGCCTCAGAAGAGCAGCCGAGGTCAAACTGCAGTAAACTCAAGATAAAGGAGGTAGTCTATGTAAGGAGCAGATCCAGAGAACATGCCTACTTGCAGATGGAGACTCATCAGATATGTATACTAGTCCACGCACTTATGGAAAAATGGCGCAACACGCGAGAGAAACTGCAGAGCACGACCATAGATGACTTTTAGTGTTTTGAGGGACGAGCCTTGACCAGAAAAACAGCTCATCAGATCTGTACACTAGGCCAGGAACTTATCAAGAAATGGCGTAGCGTGTGCAAAAAGCCTCAGAACAATAATTGTGTTCGAGTGATGAGCTTCGAAAAGAAAAACATGAGTCTGGGATCGACCAGATTATCCCAGAAGTGGTTTCAGAAGGTGAATGTGGCTAAATGGGCTTCCTATAAGTGAACTATCTTATCCTTGTGCTACTGGTCATGTCTTTCCCACCTTACAGGGATAGCTCACCAAGCTGGAATGAGTTGTGTACCGACAATCCTGAAAAGTTTATCGATAAGTTGACAGCCATGACATCCAGCCTTGGTGAAGAGCGGGTGACGGCAATGAACTGCATGCAGAGATGCTTGTGCATTCATGACGTTAAAGGAGCCATACACCCGTTACCCTTAGCTATGATGGGAGATATGCTGGAAGGACAGGATGCATATAGTATTATGATCGAGTCCTACTTGACAGACACATCGCCCTAGTGATAGTATGCCGTGTCACAGGCCTTACATATATGTTTGGTCCTTTTTCATGGCTGTTTTATATGTATGACATTGTAAATATTGTTTCCGGTATTTATAAAATTTGGCTTATCAAAAAAAAAAACAGCAAATAGATGCTGATTTTACCATGAATGTGGGTGTTGATCTAGGGCTATCATATGGCCAAAATCAGGAGGAAACTCGGTCACACCTCATCAATCTGAATACTGTAAATAGAAAATATCAAAAGGCAGCTACTCCAGGTAGCAAGAAGAAGGGAGATGACAAACTTTTTAAATGAAGATCATCTCATATAATATTAGAGGCTTGTGTAGCCCGGGAAGAAAGTAGATAGTACATGAACTTATTAAGAGGGAGAAAACCAGATTTCATCAGCCTTCAAGAAACTAAAATGATTATGGTGGATAAGAGACTATGTAAAAAAGTGTGGTATGATAGAGAATATGAATGCATCTATCAGGGTTCAAGAGGACAATCTGGAGGTTTGTTGTGTATTTGGAGTAAAAACAGCTTCAGTAAGGTTAACATTTCATCAAGAGAAGGAGTTCTAAGAGTAATTGGACATTGATACAATGAAAACAGTCTATCCAACATGCTCAATGTCTATGGCCCGAGAGACTTTACAGCAAAAACTCAGCAATAGAATGAATTTAGGGCACTGTACACCAACAGGGAGGAGCAAAAATGGTGTGTGATGGGTGACTTTAATGCAATATTACACAGGAATGAAAGGAGGGGCACTGCACACCATCCAAAAGAATAAGAAATATCTGCTTTTAAGAGCTTTGTGCATAGCCTTGATCTAGTTGATTTGAGGATGGAAAAGAGGTGCTTCACATGGTATATAAACTCTTACAAATCAATTAATAGACTTGATAGATTCTTGGTAAATAATCTCTGGCAAAATTAGAATGCCAATTGGATACAAACTGGATTAAAAAGAGAATGCTCTGACCACTACCCCATTAGCCTCTATCTGAAATCCTATAATTGGGGCCACATACCTCTTAGGGTTCTTGATTGGTGGCTTGAAGACCAATCCTTTGTACAGTTGGTAGAAGAGATATGGAAAAATCATGAAGTGGAGGGATTTGCTTGCTTCAAGATAAAGGTAAAAATTCAGGTTCACAGGAAGGGTATGAGAGAATGGTATCAATCAACTCCACGGAATTCGGAGGGTACAAGAGTTGCTATACTTGCTGAACTCACTAAAAAGGAAATAGCTGCAGAATATGGGACTAATATTCATCAGGGACAGAACACACTACATGAGATTTACTCTCTGCATGAACACTTGGATTGTATCACCAGGAAATTGGACAGCCAATCCTTGCAACAATCAAGAATAAAATGGCTCCACTAGGAGGATGCTAACACAAAATATTTTCACAACTACGTCCAAAAAATAGGTCTATGAATCTGATATCTAGCATTAGAAGTGGAACAGTCTGGATTGCAGATCCTGAAGGTATAAAAAACTATTTTGTACAGCATTTTAAAGAGAGATTCACAAGTCCTATTTGGCCTAGACCTCGCATGGCTAATCTGCATTTCAAACCCCTCACTATCCCAACACAAAGAGCCTTGATTACGCCCTTCACCGAACAATAAATTTTGGCTGCTATTTTTGATTGTGGTAGTTCTAAAAGTCCTGGTCCGAATGGTTTAAACTTCAAATTCATCAAACATTTTTCAAGTATGTAGAAGGATGACTTACTGCAACTGTTCAGAGAGTTTTACAGAAATTGCAAGCTGGTCAAAGGATGCAACATAGCCAATATTACTCTCCTGGCGAAATCATCTACTCCTATGTGTTGTGATGACTATAGGCCTATTACTTTACTGAGTTCTATTCCTAAAATCATAACTAGAGTGTTAGCAAAATGGCTCAGCCCATATATGAAGACTATTATTGCTCCCACACAAATGGCTTTTGTCCCAGGCAAAAAGCTACTAGACTGCATTATGATAGCAAATGAAAC
Organism: Pinguicula moranensis; assembly: GCA_028565015.1. NCBI lineage: Eukaryota > Viridiplantae > Streptophyta > Magnoliopsida > Lamiales > Lentibulariaceae > Pinguicula > Pinguicula moranensis. Next base: position 2,841 of record JAOWBN010023044.1, read on the forward strand.
TCTTGAGGAAATCAAAATGAAAAAGATAAAGGCCCTAATCTTTAAGGTTGATTTTGAAAAGCCATTTGATACTATTAATTGGGATTACCTGCAAGAAATACAGCAGCTAATGGCTTTCCCATCAGTCTGGATAAGTTGGATAAGGGAACTCTTCGAATCTGCCTCCACGTCCATACTCATCAATGGCAGCCCCTCAGAAGAATTTGAACCAGGTAGAGGATTGAGGCAAGGAGACCCATTATCCCCTTTCTTATACCACTTAGCAGCTGAAGGCTTATAAAATATGATCTCCAAGGCAGCAGCTTTAAATTTATTTGCTGGGATTCAGATTGGTAGAGAAGCTATAAAAATGACTCATTTACAGTTTACGGATGACACCTTGATCTTTGGTGAATCCTCTTGGAGCAATGTAAGGGTACTCAAGGCCATATTGCAGGATTTTGAGATGATGTCAGGCTTACGCATAAATTTCAGCAAAAGTAGTCTTATTGGCCTGAACATACCTGATGAAATAGCTCTGGAAATGGCATCCTATCTCAGTTGCAAAGTTGGGAATATTCCTTTCAAATATATGGGACTTCCAATTGGATCTCAAACAAGAAAACAAACTACATGGCAAACGGTATTTGATAAGTTCTCAGCAGCTCAAGTGCTTGGGACTGCAAATATCTATCTACAAGAGGTAGATTGACTCTCCTGAACTCAGTGTTGACAACTCTGCCTTCACATTTCTTCAATTACTATATGGCCCCTTCATCAGTGATCAAAAAACTGAACACCATTCAGAGAGCTTTCTTCTGGGATAATGGATCAGATAAAAAAAAACATTTGTTGGGTCTCTTGGGATAAAATAACTACTGCAGTCAAACAAGGAGGTCTAGGAGCGTTTCCTTAAGGCATACAATGTGGCCATGGTGGCCAAATGGTGTGCAAGATTGATCACAGAAGAAAATAGCCTAGCTGTTTAAATACTATGATCAAAATATGGTAAAGGAGGTTTGCTGGAGTTTGGAGGTCTGCGTGACCTCAGATCACCTATGCAGATTCCTAACAATCATCACATAAGATCCTCTCAACCATCTCCTTGGTGGAAAAGCATACAAAAGGTCGCAGCTACTCCTGTTTTTCGACAAGGTATTTATATGATGTTAGGAAATGGACTCAGAATTAAGTTCTGGCTGGATAAATAGTTTTCTGAAAAGCCATTCTCAGTGAGTTTCAACAGCCTATTCAGGGTAACTTCACAGCAAAACTCCTGTGTGGCAGAAATGGGATATTGGGTAGACTCCTCTTGGCAATGGTCATGGTCCTGGAGAAGGAATCTCAATCCCATAGAGCTTCTAGAATTAGAAAATCTGTCATACTTACTGCAGGGTATATATTCGGATACTCTAAGTGCTGATAGATACATGTTCAGAGGTTAAGAGAAAGGGAACTACACGGTCCACGCTACCTATCAACATATCATCTCCCTTAAACAAACATATTCAGAAGAGGAGACAACCAATCTAACCTTGATTTGGAACAGAATATAACCCATGAAGGTTTCTATATTTGCATGGAAAATGATGCAGGGTGCAATACCAGTGAAGGAGTCCCTACAACATAGAAGAATCATTCCACAAAACATATCCTTTTCTTGTCAATTGTGCTTATCAGATTCTGACAATGAATCCATTTATCATTTGTTTTCTAAATGCAGTGTTTCGTTGCAGGTCTGGCAGAAATTTATTTCCTAGTTGTCTCTAGAAGGACAAAATGTTATGCAGGAAGCTCCATCCCTATGGCAATTCCTAGACGCTAAACCGAGGAGAGTTAATGAGGATGTATGGAAATCATTGTGGCTGGCTGCAGTGGGGTCTTTGTGGAAAACCAGAAACAAAGCCCATTTTCAAGCAAAAGATATCAATGTAGACTGGATTGTTCAATCCATACAGCATGAAGTTTGGTTTTGGTTGAAAGCTAAAATTGCTTCACATAAGTTCCCCTTCAATTTTGTTGATTGGTTGATTAATCCCTTAGAGTGTATGCATTTTCATATCTGAGTATCATCTATTGGAATGTGGGTTGAGAGTTTTAACTGTTTGTTCCATCTGTTCTGCGTTTTAATGTAGAAGAGCTTATTAATAATATGAAACATACCTCGTCATATGTTGTCACTTAAAGCAGTACTATTTATATGGTCAACTAATGGCTCTACTCTCAGGTACTGATAAGGCAAAGCAAACAAAGAATAGCCCAATTTACCACACTGCAAACCCCATTTTACAACAGTTTTGACTGCTAAGTTGATTGGCCACTGAAGCGCATATAGCAACCTGATCAGGTCAGTCTATTACAAAGAAAACGAAAAAATGTAAGAATCGACCGGAGGTAAGTACCTCCTACCCCCTCTCAGCCTCAATCTGTTCCATATCTTATCACATGAATCTCTCTAAGGTACAGGTTAGGTGAAAACTCTGAGAAGTTCTAGGGCCATGTTCTGTGTTACAGAGAGATCAATGTGCGCATGCACATAACCTAACAGCCACATTGCGTGGTGCTTTTGAAAACCATATATGGACATACTGATGAAACATATCCAGAAATACACACGGCGGGAAATTGAATGAACATATGCATATCAGGCTGGAATAGAGGATTATACATCACTCTCAATCTCCGGAAGCTTTCAGGCAAGTAGGTTGAGTTGTGTACCAATCCATAGGGCTGATAAGTTGACAGTAAAGACCCCTGCAGCTCATGTCATAAAAGTCATAGGTGAGCTGTGTACCATCCATAGGATGATGAGTTGATAGCTATGACCCTCGACAAGCAATAAAATAATAGGTATGAACGATCTGCTTAGCAAAGGAGAATGGAGATCACTGTTGTATAATCACTCTTCTTTGTAAGGCTGGTGGCCATGATCTAGATTAGTCGTTCTCTTTCCAACTATGTAAATATTTCTTTTATTTCAATGAAATTTGGCTTCTACAAAAAAAAGGTCTCCGTTGAGAAAAGTATTAGAGAGATCAAGTTCACGAATGCTCCAATGAAAGTGGAAAACAAGGGCAAGAAATAGTGAAAAGTCGCCATCTTAACCACAAGACTGAAGGTCTCAAATGGGCTACATTGTTGAAGGACAGGTATTGGTATGCGATTTATGATAAATATTGTGGTAGAACAGGCTTCCACCCAGTAATTATTGGACAGGTGGGCCGGAGCTAGAAGAGTGAGGCCCATACCCGCAATATGTCAGTGCTTTCTTTTTGCACGACCGTTCTGTTGAGGAATGTGAGGACCAGACAGACAATGCATTATACCAGTTTTGTGAAGAAAGGCATTGAACTGAGTAGATCAGTATTCATCCTCACCCTCCATCAAATTGAAACAATTTCATCCTAAAAGAAAATTTATTTTTGACCATTGCACGAAAGGTAACAAATGTCTCAAATACATCACATTTAGCTTCAAGAGGATATAACCAAGTAAAACAAGTAAAATCATCAATAAAAATGAAAGTACTGAAGCCCATTAAACGAAGAAATCAAAACTGACCTTCAAAGGATGAGTAGTAGATCGACTAGCAGACTCAAAGGGTAATTTCTGACTTTTACCAAGTTGACAAGGTTCACAGACTGAATCAAAATTAAGGCTACCAACATAAGGCAAATCAAAATGACTAAGAACATAACGAATAGTAGCAAAAGATGAACGACTAAGACGGAAATACCAAACTGAAATAGCAAGTTTAGATCTGACATCCCTGCAAAAGCAATTTTGATCCTTGAAGAGGAAGAAGTCCTTGAAGATAGACATGTCAGCTGGATTGGATACATGCCACCCTTACTTGCCCACTCCATCAGCGTCTGCTCCATCTTGTTGTCCTTAATAGAGTAACCAAATTTAGTGAGAATAAAATAACATTGATTATCAACACAAAAATGATAGGCAGAGAGTAAATTGGCTGAAGCATTAGAACAATGAAGGATACGAGATAGTGCAAAGGGGTGTGCAGGGTGAACCAATGTTCAGAATCTGCAAACCCGTACCATTTTCAATTGCTATGGAATCAGGCCCAGAATAGGGTTTTAGCAAAGTCAAAGAAGTTGAATTGTTGGCAATATGTTAGCACCGCTATCAACAAACCAGATACTATCATCAACATCGATATTGGTTCGGGTTGTCATAGCAGAAAACTGTGCAGGAGGATACCGTCCTTGGTAAGCAAAATTCATCCTCTGATAAAAGTCAAGAGCAGTGTGGTAGTAACGACCATATATTTGGCACTTTATGGCATGAGATGGTGGCTCACTCGGCTGACCATCAGGTGATGGGCTAGGCCCATTAGGCAATCCAGAGCCTATATTTTTTGGACCGATAGAATGATGGCCTCGTCTGCATATTTGGCCATCTCCTCTCATGAACTAGGCCAGTTGTTGTGGCGACCCAGACAGGTTACGGGCAAATGAATTGGAATGTATATTTGGCCCAAACAGGTTGCTTTGAGACACATCACGTGAGCCATTATATGGCTCAGAGAAGTTTCTGCCACTGCTCTATTGTCCGCGAGCACCCTTTATCGGCAATCGACCAGAAGATCCATATAATGCAATTGGCTCTGATGGATGGAGGCAATTTCAGGGAATAAGACAATAACGCCTTTTTGAATTTTTCCAGATCCATAGATTTGTCTTCATGAAGTAAATTAATATTTGCGATAAACAAGTCAAATTGTTGATGAAGACCAACAACAATATATGAAATCAATTTGTTCTCAGCAAACTCAGTACCTCTCATCCATAACTCAACAACCATAGATTTTGCAGAATCAAGATATTCGCCACACGATTTGCTACCTTAAGTCATGGTCTGAAGCCGCCACCGAAGATCGAACTGGTTGGTTCTGCTCTTGCTAGAGTATTTTCGAGCAAGAAAATTCCAGATACTGGAGGATTTCCCCAGATGAAACACCAATTGCAAGACTTGATTAGTGAGAGTTGATCGAACTCAGGAAACATTGTTTTTTCTTATACCAATCAAGATATTCTGGATTTTTCTGCTTAGTACCATCAGCACCAACATCCAGGAATTCAGATGGTGTCTTCTGTGTGCCATCAACGAAGCTCATGAGATCATTGCTTCAAAGAATTGGCACGATCTATGATGCCCACACAAGGTAATTTGAGCCATTTGGTAATGATAACAGGAGGCAAACTTGGTAATTGAATTGAAGGAGATGAATTGTTTTTTTTTATAAGCCAAATTTCATTATGTATAAATAAAGTATGTACAAGAAGGGAAGAATAAAGAAAAAGGAAATAGAAAAGTACAAAGTACTCCTATGTCCACTAGAATGTATCAACTAGATAGTATCTTTGAGATTGAGCTGAATATCATGCTTTTTATTCATACTCTCCCTTTGGTATAGCTAAGGGTGATCTGGTACATGGTTCACCTAACGTCATAGTAAACCACAAAGCATCTCAGCATTCAGATCATCACCATCATCCGCTCTTCACCAAAGCAAAATGTCATGACTGTTCCATTATCAATTCTCATTATAGGGATATTGGTATACAACTTGGTTATGTTTGGAGAGTTATCCCTGTAGTGAGTGAGGGGGTGGTACTCCGAGTAAACATGCATATCAGATCAAAATCCAAGAAATAAATAGAAAAACCTATCTAGCAGTGGAGAAAGTATTCTTCACCGGCCTGGCTACCATATGCTCAAGGATTATCATGTGCTCTGTTCATCATATCTGCCCTGTTGTTTGCTCCAACATCCTTACTATCACGTTATCAATCCCAAATTGTTATTTTTGGATTGTTTCATCGCTCATTTGGATCCAAACTTTCTTTAGCTTGAGGTTGAAAAGACTTTATTCCACTGAAAGCATGGATATTCTCCGCATAGGCTTTTGTTGATCATGTCAGAATTGTTACTTTATCCACCATCAGATTTTTTCCCCTATGGGCACAACTAAGGATATTTCTATGCAGTTTTGTGTAGGTTGTTGCTCAACATTTCAATGGTTCCTCCGTGTAGAATCTCCTGTGCTTGGTAGCCTCCGCTTCCTCTTTTTGGTTACTATAAAAACTGCAAGTAATGTTAGGCAACAATATGCTCTCAGGGGCTGTTCACACAGCACTATTTCTTGGTTCTGCATTTGATTCCGGATGGTCAATTGTGTTTACCTTTGTATTATGGCCTGCATCATGTGTACCTCAGTTCCTGTTACAACAATAACAATGTTAACAAGAAAATTCCATGCAACTGCTAGGATTCAGAAGTCAATCAGTTAGTGAATATGCAGAAGTTTTTGTTCGTTTGGCTTTGATCCATAGCCATGTGTATCTCTGAATAGTCTGTACAATCTGAGATATGTTACATCTCTAGCTTGAAAGTGAACCTGATTTCTTGCTTTTCAAATACACCATACCATAGCCAACCATTTCCAAGCGTCACTATTAATTACAATTGGTTTGTTGTCCAAGAAAGTCCTCAGTGATGGTGCCCGTGTCTCCTGATTTGTCGTAGTCCCTTCAATCTGTAGCCAGTTTCTTAGCCGGTTTCAGACCTACACTAAAACGTTACATTCAATGAATAGGTGTATAGTGGACTCAACATCTCTTTTACATGGTGTGCAAGCAAGTTAATGGATTTAATGGATGATATGTCGTTGCATGAGCACTTCCTTTACTGGTATGGCGTTTTGGATTTGTTTCCGTGTAAAGATCATTAGCTTTTTCGGTGTGAATCTATTCCAGGCACTCTTTATATTGGCAGTTTCCTCTCTGGAGAAGGGGCTTGTTGTGGTGGATGTAATTTGATCGTAAAAAACCCTCAGTGTGTCCACCCCTTCCATGCTTCCTTCATATACATAGTTGTCCTTACTTAGGAAGTCAGGTATTGTGTCCTACAAGAAGCAAAGTAAGTCGGAGAGGTCAATATTCTCAGCAGTTCTTAGTGGTCTTCTCCAACTCCATACACACTGCCAGTTATTGTTGGACCATTGTCCCTTATTGGCTAAGTAGATCTCCTTATATAGACTTATCCTAAATAGCTTGTGATACCTCTCAGCGATGGATGTGTTTTGGTACCATTTGTCAGTCCAGAATCTCACCCCCAATACAACTACCCTCCTTCATCCTAATCATGTTCTTTATCCAAGCTGAACTCATGATTGTTTGTATAGACTTCCACCATGTTGAGGCATATGAACCACCCTATCTTCTTATTGTTGTTTCCCCAGCTTCCGGCTGTTTTAGTTCCCTAAAATCTCCTACTTGTAGGATGCCCTTGCTACCATACTTTGATCTGATTATATCCATAGCAAGGGAGTTTTCCTCAGATAAGATCTTGGCCCCCACACTTATCTATCATGGCTTCATTAAAACTGGTGAGATTCCTTACTCCTAGCCCTCCCCAAGTCACTAGAGCAGATACTTTGCCCCACGATAGCCAGCAGACTCTCCTATGTTCTTTGTTACTTCCCCATAGAAATGCTCTCTGAATTGAGGTGAGATTTTTTTATCATTGTTCCGGGGACCTTGAGATAACCAAAATAGTGGGCAGGGAGTGCTGATAAAACATAGTTTAGCAATACCAGTTTCCCACCTATTGATATGTGTTTTTTGATCCCAAATGTTTAGAGCCTTGCTGAACTTGCCAATGACTGGTTTCCATATGGCCTACTTCTTCGGGTTGGTACCTAGTGGTAAGCCCAGGTAC
>JAOWBN010023055.1:0-10558 GCA_028565015.1 Pinguicula moranensis
TCGCCGAAAATAGGCGTCAATCATCATATAGCTCCAGTAAAGAGTATTGCACAAACTAAAGACTAGGTAGCAAAAAACATTTAATTAAACAATAAGCAGGAGAGTACTCATGAGAACCACATATTCAGTCATAGTCGATGAAGAAGTAAATTGAGCTACCTAGCACCAAAAAACAATCACAAGCTATTCTCCCCCTTAGGGAACTCGGCCCCATGGAGTTGCAACTTCCGAAACTGACTTCAAGTAGGAGACATGACCACCTCAAATTTTGTGGGTAGACTGAGAAGCATAGCGCGAGAAGAGAGCCCAGCAAAACCCACGATCTTTGATGCACGGCAAACAATCTTGAAGACACAATTGGGTCGAACGCAAGCCAACGAGATCTTACTTGTGCTCAACAATGAATTCCATTCAAGGTGTTCTTCAACAATTTGGGTGAGAAGAGAGATTGGATGAGTAGGGTTCGGCTGTAAAAATTGGTTGAGAAGACAGATTTGGGAAAATTTATGTGGAATGGCATATCGTAACTAATAATAGCGAGAAGGGTAATTTTGGAATCTGGCAGGAGGATGAGTGAGGGATAAAACTAAACCCTCCATTTTAAGTCGGATAAAAATTGGCGTTTTATCACCCAGCTAGCCGAATTTACGAGTTATCCGGCACGTGATACAAAAACAGACTTTTATACCAAACGTCAGATAACGTAGGATAACCTGCGTTATCCGGTTACCAAACGGGGCCTAAATATTCATGCGTGAAATTTAATTTTCAAATAGAAGCGAAAATGAATAAATGATTAGAGTGAAGTCTGGTTGAACTTTGGCTAATTTTCTTTTAGAAACACGACTTGTTAACATTATGGTAAGAGAAAAGAATTAGAGAATAATAAATCAAAAAAAGTAAGCATGTAATTTAATGATGGTAATTAAGTTAGATCTAAGGAGAATCAAAGACCAGATAAATTGGGTGGTAATCTACAGAGGTGATATGGTGCAAGAAATTTGCAAGAACTGGTCTGCGTAAGAAAATTGGTGAGTTTACTGGTTAAACCAATTATTTTGTTGTGTTTAACCTTTGGGAGTCAGTTTGACGCAATAAATTTTCTTGTAACTTTCTTGTTATATTTTCTTGTGCTATATCATTTTTAGTAATCTAACATGGTGAGTTAATTTCAAATCCAATTATTTTTTTATACCAAACATTGAATTTACAAATTTATCCTCGAGTCCTGCAAAACAATATGATATCCAAGGCAGATCCCCACTCCATCCCTCTAACAAAATGATTTTATGCTATTATTTAAAAAAATTGTTCCAATTTTGTTGTGTACGAGTATTGAGATTGCGGGAAGAGGAGGTTTAGGAGGGTCATGCATATGTGGGTATTGGAGAGCGCCGCATCACCTTGATTTTTTTAAAAAAAAATAATTAGTAGTGTAAAATTTAATAATTTTATTATTAATAAATATTTTTATTGTAACTCTTATTGAAATGATTTGTTGACTCCTTAAAAAAAACATGCATCCCCTACCTAACATGCCTGAATCCGCCCCTGAGGGGTCATGTCATGTTTATATTTTTTCCCTTTCCGCATGTTGTTATTATTGACTTGACTTCCTCGTCGGTTCACCATCACACAAAGGCGGTTTTAGTTCAGCATCTAGAATGTTCATCTTTTTATATTATTTCTTTTTCTATTTTGTAGGATATGGAGTTGATAGAGTTTTTTTTTTTTTTTTGAAAAGCCAAATTTTTATAAATAATGAAAAGTATTTACAAACAACCAAATAAAAGTGACCAAAGTCGGGGTATACATTGCTCCGGGCTAGGTGACACATAGGTGTAAAGAAAAATAATGGAATCAGTGTATAACGCGTGATCGAGTATTGTTTAGTCCCCCCTCCATCGTATCCCTCAGTATAGCTAAGGGTGTACGATGCATGGCTTCCCTATCGTCGTGAATGCACAAGCATCTCGGATTTCAGATCATTGCCATCATCCGCTATTCACCAAAGCTGAATATCCTGACTATCAACTTATCAATATCCTTTTTGGGGAGTATTGGTACATAGCTCCTTCCAGTTTGGTGAGCTATCTCTGTAATGAAATGAGGGAACAACTGGGAGGGTAAGGACACACAGTACACTATCAGAGCTGCCATGCCACTTCATCCACTTGTAATCCTCCTTTCCTATATGCAGCTAAATCTTGATCACCATATTCTGCTACACAAACTTTGTCCATGCCACCACAAATCATGCTTAAGTTCACATCAGAAGTTTGTATTCGGCCGCTTCAAGGCTATAGTGCACCGAGCCCATCATGATCTAAACCATAAGCAGATTCCGTGAAGGCTATTGTGGCTCCCTTTTCTGGTTAGGTCCTTCTGTCGGACTGAACTGATGAATGTCAACCCCATATTGGAAGGAAGATCACTTGCGCTCTTGATCTGAGGAATTTTCAAAGCCTGTCCTAGAACTAAATATGGCACTGAGAGGCGTTCCCCGAGAGCGTAAGGCTCTGCGGGGAGTAGGGTTTATGGTTGTTTATCTCTTGATGCAGTAGATTCAAAAACATCACCTACCTGTACCATGAAAGAGCAGGAAGGGAGTGAGAAGTTCTGATGGGGACAAAAAACAATCTTACCTGCAAGCTGGTAGCTGCCCTTAGCCTTTGTAGGTTGTCAGATTCAAGAGAAAGATCCCAAATTCAGTTGGAAAAACTGCTCCTCCAAGCCAGCACCTGTACCATATTGAAACAAGAAGATAGTCAGCTGATCTTAGATGGATCAAAACTGATCGCCCGAGCATTCCAGCTTCAAACAGGACCTATGCTGCCATAAAAGCAAAGGTAATCAATGGGACACATGAATAGATGACCATGGATTCAACCTCCTCTGATTATGTTGCATCAAATTAGCCCGGTTTAAAGGATAGACAGGCCCGAGGGTGTAACAGCCAATCATTGAGACTATATTGAAAACCTCTTTCAGACCGCAACCATGACCACACGTTTCGTTGAATTGAATAAAGTAGCATACCAGCGTTATGTGGTGCAGATAGGAAATGTGCTATGTTCCTAACCTTCCACAATGACCAGACTGTTGCAAACCAAATGCTGTTCCATGCTGATACATTGGTACCCCTAGGGGCTATATCAGAGTGTGCCATCAAGTTGATGATAAGTGATTCACCTCCCGTAGATGACACAGGAATTCCCAGCCAAGATGCTATTTGTTGTCTCAGTTGCAAAGCAGTGGGACATGAGATGAATAAGTGCTCTAAAGTCTCAGCAGAGTCACCACACACGGAGCAGGAGATATCCATATTAGGAGGTATGACCCCTCTGTTTCTCAACACATCCTTAGAAGGCACTGAATCTTGGATTAGTTTCCAAATGAAAATACAGATTTTCTTTGGGGAGTAACTACTCCATATCTTCTTTGTTATTTCTATGTGTGCAGGTGGGAATTTAAAATTTGTACCAGAGGAGATGATTTTGAAGGCACTCTTGGCTGTATAGGGGCCTTGCTCAGAGTGTCTGAAAATGAATCTGTCTGGAGCAGCGCTGTGAGGGGAGATAGTCTGAATTTCTTGCAACAGATTTATCATAACACTTTGTTCAGCCAATAGTAATGGTCTTCTCCATCTCCACTTCCAGGTCCAGATTTCATTGATCCATTCCCCTGCCTCCGCGATTGTGATGCTACTGTGTAATTCCAGGCTGAATAATTGAGGATAGGATTCCGCAAGGATGGAATTATTATTCCATTTATCAGTCCATAACCTGGTAAGATTACCATTCCCCAGTTGCAGGAAGACCTTGTCTGAGAACCAAGGATTAGACAAAGCACGCTGAATACCTTTCAGCCAATCTGACATGTATGCTCTGCCTCTTGGCCTGCCTATCTGAGGGGTGATAGGTAAGGAATTTAGAGATCTGAAACCGGCTATATTAAGGCTGCATGCTCCGTACTTGGCCCTCAATATTTCTGTGACCGGAGAGGGGTCACCATTGAGGATCATCATTCCCCATTTGCCCAGTAGAGAGGAGTTGACAGAGGACAACAGTCTGACTCCTAAGCCTCCTTGAGAGATTTCAGTGCAGATTTTCTTCCATGACACCAAACACATTTTCCTTATATCTGGCGAGCCACCCCAAAAAAACCTCCTTTGCATAGAGACCAGCTCCTTAATAATTGTTTTAGGGGCTTCAAAGCATGAAAAATAATGGGATGGAATAGCAGCCAGGACGGAATTCATCAAGGTAACTTTCCCCCCAGATGACAGAAATCTGTGTTCCCATTTTGAGAAAGTTTTACTGAACTTATCAACCACAGGCTGCCATGATGTAGTCTTTCTCATGTTGGCACCGACTGGGAGGCCTAAATAGGTGAATGGAATCTTTCCAGGTTGGCAATTCAAGTAAGCTGACATATCTTCCAAGATGTTGGCAGGTACATTGATCCCTATGAGTTTACTCTTGTTAAAATTAATCCTAAGTCCAGATGCCAATTCAAAGTTAAGAAGGATTGCTTTGAAGGCCACCACTGTCTTCCATTCAGCTTGCCCGAAGATCAATGTGTCGTCAGCATATTGGAGGATAGAAGCATCAAAAGAACCCCTGCCTATGTTGAGTCCAGTGAATAGGTTAAGACTTGTTGCTTTACTGACCATAGCAGCCAGCCCTTCTGCTGCTAGTAGGAAGAGAAGTGGTGATAGAGGGTCGCCCTGCCTGATACCACATGAGGGATAGAACTCCTTTGTGGGGCTTCCATTCACCAGGATTGAAGTTGAAGAAGAATCTAGCAACCCCTTGATCCACCATTGCCAGCAGGAGGGGAGATTCATTAGGCGCATAGTCTGTAACATACATGGATAATAGTTAAATAATAATTAACATATAGTGAAATAAATAATGTCCATAATAACTATAAAATTCTAAACATAATAATTAACGTATAATTATCTTTAAAGAATTGCTAACACATAGTTAATAGAAACGTTCAGAAAATTTGTCAATATATATTAACACATAGTAAATCCAAAAATTCAGAATAAATAACGCATATTAACATAATTTTGAATGATTATAAACTGAATTATTAATACACAATCAATCTTAATAAGTTAAAATATTCAAAATAATAGTAAACACATAGTTAATTGACAATTTTGTATTAATTAATTTATTGACATGTGGTTAACAATATTCTGAATAAATATTCTAAATCCTACATAAGTTTTGTGATAAATAATTTGTAAGAATATGCAATAATTATTCCACAAAGACAGAATTCATAATAAATATTCTGAAATATTCAAAATTTTAGAATTCTTAACGTTACTAAGAAGTCACGTTCGAATTTAGAAGGAACAAATTAAACACATAATCATTTGAACATAATCAATAACACACATGGATCCGATACCACTGTATGCTGAGCTAGAGTCATTACCTCTATTGGTACGAAAGCGTAATAGAACCGTATTTTTTGTTGAATATTCTAAAAACATGAACAATAGGAGGCTACCTGAGTTCCCATATAATTCCACAATTCAAATCGCTTCCGCGAAAGTGGTGAGACAACAATAAGAGAGAACACATATTTGTGTAGTTCTCAATGTACGAGAGTTATGAATTATTCTATATTTCTCAATAGGGGCGTGTTTCCCCTTAAATAGGGGAGGAAGAGGCAAAATCCTCTTCCGATTAGTATTATCCATGAATAGGGAAACAATAAATCTTATTGGTTATTAGCCATTTTAATATAACTAATAGACCTTAATTATCAGTTTACCATATTTATCAATTATAAACCCATAATCATCCATATCTTCCAACACATCGTTTAGGGAATTGCTCATGACGCCTATGCTTTCCTTGAATCAGACATTTGATTTCTTTGTTCAACCTGTTGAGAATGTCCCACATCGATTAGGAAAACCAAGAGAGAAGGGTTCAAATAGGATGACAATACATTAATTTGATGAGGCCTTTTGGGAATAAAAACTCAAGAACAAATCTGTGAGGGCTTAGGCCCAAAGCGGATAATATCCTCCAATGTGTGCGGTGTCCAGAAATTTAACATGGTATCAAAGCGAGGTTAACCGATATGGGCCCCCCCATCCGTGTTGTGTACCATATAGGTGCCCACCCTAGAGGTGGTATTTAGTTGCACCCTTGAAATTAGGCCCGCCCCATAGGTGGGGTTTGGTTAGGGATTATGAATTAGGCCCAGATGTTGTCAAGTCTTAACAGGGTATGCCCAGCTCGACTTGAGGAGGAGTGTTGAGAATTTCCCACCTCTATGGTGCACAACACAGGTAGGGGGCTCACACCAATTAACCTCGCTCTGATACAATGTTAATTAGATGTAGTATCATCCTATTTGAGCCATTCTCTTTTGGGTTTCCTAACCATACCCCTATGTAGTGTCATCCTATTTGAACCCTTCTCTCTTGGTTAGGAAACCCAATAGAGAAAGGTTGAAATAGGATGACACCACAACCAATTAACATTGTATCAGAGCGAGGTTAACCGATGTGGCACCCATCGGTGTTGTGCGCCATAGAGGCGGGGCCCTAGAAGTGAGACACTCTCAACACGCCCCCTCCAGTCCAACTGGGCATACTCTATTGAGACTCGACGACATGTGGGCCTAATTCCTAGGACCTAATCAAACGCAACTTCTTGAGACCCTACCTCTGGGGTGGGCACCTCTATGGTGCACAACACTGATGGGAGGCTCACACCGGTTAAACTCGCTCTGATACCATGTTAAATTTCTGGACACCACACACATTGGATAATATTGCCACTTTGGGTTTAAGCCCTCACGGATTTTTTCTTGGGCTTTTAATACCAAAAGGCCTTACCCAAATAATGTGGTGTCATCCTATTTGAACCCTTCTCTCTTAAGTTTCCTAACCGATGTGGGACATTCTCAACACAACCCGAAGCAATTCTCATTAGAATGCCTGGGTTCTTGGTGGGATCGACAATAAGAGTTGATGTGTGCGGGGTTTTATCCTCTTTATTTTACCCTATGTCAATTCCTTGAACCTCTTCCTCACTCCACTTCCGCTTTGCTTCCATGATGGTTCTCCCTTCAAGTTTTAATTGATTCATGGGTATTTTTTGTTGGTTAAAAACTTCCACTGCTAGGTATTCGTCAATTTTTGCGAGTTCTTCCCTCGTTTGTGAGGGTTTACATGATACATTGTTGACAAGCGGTCATTCTGTTAATGTGATTGTAAGAAAGCATGCTTGCACCTCTACGGAGAGGTTTTGCACTTTTATGTAACCTTTGTCATATCTTTCTAGGAAATGTTTGTCCGTTTCCTCGGGCCTTTGTGTCTCAAGTCTAAGGTTCCGTTTGGTACCCGGTTTGTAGGTGGTTAATTAACTTTGTCTGTTGTTTAGTATCTAATAGTCGTTATCCCCTGCCCGGCCTATAACTCTTAGGGTAGAGATAAAACACAGACTACTCCCACTTTTTTATCCTTAATTTATGTAGGGTTTAGGTAATACCACATTCACTCACCTTGTATATTTACTCTTTTCCCCTTAATAACATACAATTATTACACAATACCTGAATATATAAACACTTCTGCCTAATTTTTCTTTTTCCTGTGTCCTTCATCAATATCCGGTGTTGACCCCCTAGCGCCGTCGCCCAACTCTGATGCCCTCCTTCTCATCTCCTCCCCCACCGTCAAACCCATCAGATGGTTGGTATTTTGTTCTTGGCTTCAACCTCTGAATTCAATGTCCAGAAAAGAGAAGGTAGGGGTGGCATAATCAATTATGTCGGAACTTGGGCTTTCGAAATGCGAACACGCCATCATTGGGAACAGTTTCATATGGGGGATTCGGTTTTGAGAGGAAGCAAGTGAGTATAGCACACGAGATGTTGGTGAATCCAGGCTTGTTGATCCTTGACGAGCCCACATTGGGGCTGGGCTCAATGGCGGAGTACGGTGGCATTTAGGGGAGTTGTGGCAAAGGAGAATAAATGAATTATTGTTTCAAAGACATTTTAGTAAAACAACATGCACTTATCCCCTCTTAATATAATCTGCCATTCTCAACTCAATTACCAAATAATCAATAACTTTAATTTGTAATCCCGACATAGACTTACTGAACAATGGGAAAAAAAATAAACCCATGGTAAATCAAAGTAATCCGTGAAGCCGTATTACTAGAGTTTGGCTACCAAACGAACCACTAGTGTATTGTGGGTGTAATTGGTTTCCTTTTATATGGGAAATGCCTTGTCAATTTTGATATAAGAAAATATCACCATATGAGACCATAGATTTTGAAGGTAACGCTAGGAATAATTTTTGTGCTTATCCTAATAGTGATGTGGCAAATAGTAGACATACATGATGATGAAAATAAGAATTACAGGTGAGGGTGTAGTGAACAAAGTCGAGTTTACACTTTACTTATTTTTGTATTTATCTTCACTCTGAAAATCTTTTGATGCAAACTAAGAAATTAGAGAAAGTAGATAAACTTGTAAGGCGGCCTCAGTTGATTTCTTCTCAGGGGGTAGATGTATTCACCTAAGAGGAACTCGTTATTCATACGAGGTCATCACCTCAGACTTCTGTGTTGTGGGTACAAGGTGGAAGCTTCGAGGTTGGATCCATCTTTTGAGATGACATTATGACTTAGTTGATTTCTTATGTCCTCTAAGCCAAGGACGGACGCTGCAAAAAATTTGACGAGGGGCCAAAATTTTTTTTTAAGAGGGCATATAAAAAAAATGAGAGAAGAAATAATTTTTCTTAAAGGGAGTGATAAATATTTTTTATGGGTCAATAAAATAATTTACTTGCTCAACAATTATGAAAAATAAAGCTTTACCAACTCAAATAATAAAAAAAAGAAAAGCTATCTAATTTGTTTATACTATCTAATTATACAATCTCTTGTGTATATAAATATTTCCACGAGCAGACATATTTATTAAATAAAGATGAAAAAAAATTATAAACAGATTTTTAAAACAAAATTGAGACAATACTAGCTAAATAGAATTCCAATTTAAAAAAAAAACTCTAAATCCAAAATTACCGACATTATCAATTAAAAATGCCAAAAAAAACTTATAATAAAAATATTCAATTAAAAAAAACCTAAATTAAATAATTTAAATGAAATTAAAGTAAAATAAAATAAAAAACAAGATTTGGGGGCTGCCCCCACCCCACCCCACCCCAAGGGTATACACGGAGGCAGGGAGGGCCAGGGGGGCCTCGTCCACCATTGCTCTAGGTGGTTTCCTTTACTTGTAAACGAGCTTGTCTCTGGATTTCCGGCCCACATCCCCAATAAATCTATCATAACTCGTAGTTATTGGGGGTCACACTTTCCGTGATAGTCGGGTAATGGAGTGAGCTGATAAAAAAGAATTTATATGTCTAGGATAAATGACTGACTTTGTAGATTAGTAGCCGTGGTGCTAAGCTAATTTTGCACAGTTGCTACTGTTCCATTTATGATGTCAGTTTCACTGTAAGTTTCCTCTTGTCTATTAAAAGTGGTCGATTGCTTTCGGTGATCAGGAGTTTTGGGTGATGGTTTATTTACCCCGGTTAATGGTATCTCCCCCTTCTCTTGTTTCCTCTTGATTGTGTTCGCTTATGCATCTTTTCGTTGAAAGTGGTAGAGATTTCTGAGCGCTTTTGAGATCATTTTCGTAGACAGTGCCAAATGACCGGGCCTCGAATAATAGTATGCTTATATTTTCAAGATACGATCATGTAATTTATAAGAGTTGGAATTGAGACATTGGTTCTGTAAAATGATAATATTTGCAGATGAGGTTTTTTTGTTTGATAAGTAATAAGGATAACAAAGACTCAGACGACAGTATCAGGGTATCCTTTAGACCCAGGAGCCCGCCGACTAATCCCCACAGATATCTTGCGGCATAATTGCGTCCAGCGGGATTAGAACCCTCGACCTCACTAGGCAAGCCCTGTGTGTCGAGGGTATCAACCGATGGGACAACCTGCGCCGGATGCAGATGAGGTTATACAGTTGAGAGGGGAATTTTCCATTTTCTGTTCGGTTTAATGTTTTACATAAGAGAGTATTTATACAGAGGAAACGTGAGTGTGAGTGTGAGTGTGAGTGTGAGTGCAGGGGTCGACAGTTTCAGCTTGGCCTCCACCAAGAGGCGGAACGTAAAAAACAATATAAAAAATAAAACTAAAATTTTTAAAAAATACATATATTAATAAATAAAAAAATATTAATTCAAAAAATAATTATAATGTTGTTACAATTATTCTTGGTAAAGATTAATGGTATGAAATCGTTGCATAGTAGACTTTTTTTTTAGTTTACAGGGGTATCCGATTACTGTCATAACCGACTAATCCTTCGGACCCATGCATAACGCCCACAACACATGGATCGGCCAATCGCGGGCAGACGAACCAACACCCGTGGGACGTGGCCCCAACGAATTCTCGTTCCTAGTGGGGGCCGAATCTCATGCCTCTTGGCAAACCTGGAGAGTAAGAGGGATATTC
>JAOWBN010023066.1:0-10558 GCA_028565015.1 Pinguicula moranensis
AGATAAGCTGCAGTAGCAAGTGCATCAGCCCATAAAGAGTGTGGGACACTCGACTCAATCATTAATGCTCGGGTAATTTCAAGGAGTAATCGATTTTTTCTTTCAGCAACACCATTTTGCTGAGGGGCATAAGGGCAAGAGGTTTGGTGAATCATCCCTTTTGATTTGAAAAAAATTGTCCATGGTGGAGTTGACAAACTCTCCCCCATTGTCTGATCTCAGGATTCAAATAGTTTTTTTGAATTGGGTCTGTATCAAAGCAACAAACTCAAAAAATTTGGATGAAACCTCAGATTTATTTTTGAGAAAGTAAACCCAGGTCATACGGGTGCAATCATCAACAAATAACATGAAGTATTTAAAACCAGCACGACGAATACTAGGAGCAGGTCCCCAAACATTCGAATGAATTAATGACAAAGGTTCAGATGTTTTTGCAGCACTCAAAGGAAATGAATGTCTATGATGTTTCGCCAAAACACAGGTATCACAAATAAATTCATTGTTTTTTTGAAATAACTGAGGAAACAGAAGCTTGAGATACCCCACAGACGGATGGCCTAACCACCGATGCCAAAGCCAGAGTTGTCGATCCAATGTACCATCATCTAGTAAAGCAGTCCCAGGTCGAACCACATCATCAACATAATATAGGCCCCCCCGTTCAGTGCCACGCCCAATGATCTCCTTCGTCCGGATCTCTTGTAGAAGGCAAAAGTGAGGAAACATCAGAACAACACAATTGAGCTCTTGGGCCACATGACTGATGGACAAGAGTTTGCATGATAGACTGGGCACATATAAGCAATTTGTAAGTTTTAATGTAGGTGCAATTGCAATAGATCCAGCGCCCTGTACTGGAGATAATCCTCCTGTTTGAATTTGGCTCCGTTGGGGTGCATAACGAGATATAAAATCATGCGGATCATAAGTCATCGTTTCCGTAGCACCACAATCAAAATTCCATTTATCACATTTATTTTCTGTCCCTTGAAGAATATATGCAGAACCAGGGGGTTTAGAGGGCTGTTCGGTATTTTTCATGAATTTGGGGGCCGTTTTTTGGTTTTTTGTTAAAACTGGGGTGTTTTTGCTAATTTTCTGGAAATTCGGGGCTGTCTGTCGAGTTTCCATAAGATCTGGGGGTGTATATCGGGTTTTCAGATGAACAGGGGGTTGTTTTGTAGTTTCTATAATATCTGGGGGTGTATTGTAGTTTTTTGGAAACTGTTGGGTGGTTAAGGAGGTTTTGGATTTAGTAGGGGGGTTAACAAAATTTAACCGAAAAATAGAGGGCATATGTGCAAATAAAGATTTTTCAGGGACTAATTTGCTAAGAATATAAAAAGGGTTTGATGACAAAATGTTGTCTTCAAACCCTATACCTCCGATCAGGGTGTCCGTCTCCTGGCTGCGAGATGTGTCTCTGGCAACCGTAAGAGCGCCGAGACCCGGCGGTCGGCTGCTATTGATGGCGGCCTCCGTGCTGCCCGTGGCGGCGTTCGCCGTGGCCTTCTTCCCCTTCTTCCGATTTGGGTCAAAGAACCAATCTGGGAATCCGATTTTTTCGAATCACCGATCGGTGCTATGCCCCATTTTCTCACAATCCGAGCAATAGAGCTTGGATTTGTCTTCTTTTGGCCGAAAGGATGATTTTTTATTCTGATCGGGCTTTGTTTGGGCAGAAAACCCGTCGGCAGTTTCAGGAGATGGAAGGCCACCGTGATTTTTTGAATGAAGAATGGCAACGCGGGTGGCTTCCCTCCGGACACTGGCATATGCAGCTTCAACAGTAGGTAGTGGTTTCTCCTTTAGGATATCCCGCCTTATTGAATCAAATTCATCGTTTACGCTGGCCAAAAATTGAAACAGTCTCATTTCTTGTTTGAGTCGATTGAATGTTGCAATGTCTTCTTCGTGCTTCATCGGATTAGGCTGTCGACGGTCGATGTCGCGCCAAATCCGTTGTAAGTTTCCATAGAGCGCTTCGAGAGTGTCTGTCCCTTGATGTTGTTTAGTTGCCTGGATTGTTAGATCATAAATCTGGAGACCATCACTGCCACTATTGAAGGTGGTAGCGAGTGAGTCCCAGATGCTGCCTGTTGTTGGATATTCTGCATATTGTAGCATTAGATCTCCCTCCATTGCATGTAACAGCCATGAGATGATTGTTAGATCCTCTTGTTCCCATTGTGGAAATAGGGGATCGTTTTCTGATGGTGCCGGGGGTACTCCGATTAAATGTGATAGATATCCGCGACCTCCGATGGCCACCCGAACTAGTCTTGACCATAAGCCATAATTTGTGTGATTTAGCTTGACACCGATAGCAATTCCTTGGTTTGGATTTAGTTGCTTCAGCATCGCTTCGATTTGAGTGGAGGTTTGGTCAGAGTTGTCCAAACCACCGGTTGTTTTTGGGTTGAGTAGCGCCGTCTTGTGCGGTGGTTGCTCCTCAAGATTATTGTCGGAAAGTGACATGGTAGATGATGAAGCGTGAAGATAGCCTCAAAGATCAACCATGCGCTCTAATACCATATTAGAGCTTGACTGTGATAAGAACATACAAAGGATTTGTAGAGAAAAGTGTAGAGAAATCTGTTTTTCTTATTTCAACCGCATAGTATTACACATGTTATATAGAAGGGGATTAACACTAATTTGGGAAGGATTAAGGGGATAAGAAAAGATTGATTTAATTCAATCTTTCCTTTTACAAATTCCTTAATTGATTCCTTCCCTATTTAACTTATTCTTATCACAACAATCATAAAGATTAGGGTGGATCTTGAGATTTGGCTTCTAGATCATTATCTCTAACATTCCCTCCAAGCTGATGGAGGCGTAACAACATGAAGCTTGTCTTGTTAGAGGAGAAAACGAGCAGTACCAAGGGCGTTAGTAAGAATATCAATAACATGCTATGGTACTAGATGCAAATATCTATTACTTTTGGATAAGTTAATTTTTTTATTACATTCAAAATTATTTAATTACATACTTGCCCTTCCATCGGGCGATGATCACCAGCCAGATCACAGGTTTACTATCTTATAATCTTTTGATCAGGCTGTCTAACAGTTTTGATAGCAATGGGTGGTTGTTGCTCGTTATCGTCACTACTATGGTAGCGGGTAAGGTGGCGGCCTACGCCACCGCCACTGTTAATTATCCACCAAAACCATGGTGGTAGCAGTGACGGAACTACCGCTACCACCGTTAATTAAAAAATAAAGAAAATTATTTCGAACAATCATTAATCCATAACTTCATAAAACGACATAGAAATAACGCAATAAGACAAGAAATACATCGAATTTTGGCAGCATTCCAAGTTCAACACACAATTATACAAAATACAAACCAAATATTTATCATTTATGTTTCAAATCGAAGTGACGAAGTTTGTATTGTATGTCAACCTAGAAGACGCGCCATGGTTTTTTTGAAGAGTCTGAGTCAACTTTGCATACCACATAAAATATAATAAGGTACAAGTTAGAACGTACGAGAAAGAAAAGAAGATTAAAGTTATAGAGCAAAATAATTTAAACTTGAAATTATTACTTGTATGCATAACGTTCGCTTGTGGATCTTTTGTATCATCCATAGTTTGTATCACTTCAAAAGTGGTATGCAACCAATTCTATGCAAAAATGAGTGGTTTGGTTGTGCTAGGGGATAAAGAATTTCGGGTAGCATCCAAGACTCTTCCCCCTGAAGATAGCTTTCGATGGCATATTCAAAATTAGGATGACTAGCACATCTCTTATAATTTGTGCTGGCATTGGATATGTGGATTCATTGGCCTTCCACCAAGTTAGAATATTGAAGTTTTTCGTGGCCGACACACATGTCACCCATATCTCTCAAACTCTGATTTTGGGTCCATCCTTTGCGCCTCTTCCTTGAAAGAGTCAAACCCTCCAGTATGTCTTCCTCGAGTAAGTCACTCGTCCCTAGATCAACTTGTCATGAAGATGATGCACCGTATAACTTGTTGTGGTCTTCAAAGGCTCCTTGACAGAACTCTTGACAAGTGCAAGTGTCGCAACAATAATTTTTTGGTATATGGTTAATACAAATCAAAACTTGAACCTTATGGACTTAACTCGAAGATCCAGGATAGTAGCAAAAATCAAGACCTTGTCGAGTGTAAGCTTTTTCTTTGGATGGGGATTAACTCGAATAACTTGACCCTAATACTCGTCATACTTTCCCACTCAAATAGCAGTCATCACTCCTAACATACTTACTCAGCTGCCTCTCGACCTTGGCCACCTCCTACAGACCATGTAAAACAAAACATGTAGACTATTAAGGAAAAGAGAAGTAATTTAAACAAATCATTATCTGGGATAAAATATGTGCAGTACATATGTTCGATGCAAAGAACTTCAAGGTAGCGTCATAGAAAATCTTCAAGAAAGTCACGAAGTGCTTGACCTACATCCAATCATACTGCATAGGGTATATGTCATTCTAATCATCGATCTTGTTGTTCTCAAAAGATCATCCACATAAACCAGGAAATAGGCTTTCATTCCATTCTGATGATAAATGAACAAGGAATTGATCGATAGATTTCTCGAAACAAACGAAAGATGAAACATAAATCCTGGATCAACTAAGCGTTCCTACAACTCCTGCAGACTTCCCTTAAGACCTTGTTTCGTATACTACGTTTGTACGTTCGCTCAATTGATCAACAATATCGAAATCTAAAGGAAGCAAAGCGGTTAATCTAGTTGGTTACGGTTCTCCAGCGTATCTTCAAACATCATACGATACTCCAACACCAAGATAAGCATGGTATATGTGGAATTCCACCTCGTGCATACATCAAGTTGCAACAACCCCTTCCCTTCCATCATTCGGTTGACCACATACCTCTTGAAGAAATCTAGTCTCTTCGGAGATGACTTCACATACTTGAAAAAAGCTCTCATCTTCACCACAAAAGGGCCCAACTCATCTAACCTGTATTTCACAATTAAATTCAAGATGTGAGCACTGCATCTCACATTTAAGTTTTGGTGGTTCATAATGATGGCACTGGTCATATTTCCAAAGCGATCTATTTGGTGTCCCTTGAGTTCCTCCAAAGTTGTTTCATTGTTAGTGGCATTATCTATGGTGATCATCATAACCTTCTCCAGCCACCACTCACCAATACAATCTTCCAAGTGTTGCGAGATGGAAGTCCCTTTGTGGTCCCTCTTGTGCAGTACCCAACTCTAATCCATGAAGTAGGCAGCCAGACACATGTACATATAGGTCTGTGTTGAAGTTCATGTGTCTGTTGTGAAGCACATTCGAGGCACCAACTCTAGTATCTTCTCCTTAAGCTTTTGCTTTTCCTCAAGGTAAACAGTCATACAGTCTTTCATGGTCGTCTGTCTAGAGATGCCCAAAACGTAGGGCTCTAGTTTGTGGAGCAGCCGACAGAACCCTGGCCTCTCAACCATCCTGAATGGCAATTCATCCTGAATTAGATGCTCTATGATCGCCTGTCATATTTTTTTTCTCATTATACTTGTCTGCCCTAAGCTCCCCTACTCCTGATGCATTCAATGTGTTAGAGTAATGTGTTAGTGCCTGCTATCTCAGGTTCAACCTACCTTATCTGCTTCAATAGTTACGACATCCCTTGTGGTGTGATATTATATTTTATGTGCCATACTTTTGATGGTGGATCCAAACATCCTTCGGACAATAATTATACTTTTTGTTATTAGCAATAATTACATTTGGCCATAGGATTCTCGAAATCACCACTGTCAATCCTTGTGAAGTGTTCCCACGTCGGCAAAGACTTACTAAACTTTTGCCTTTTAGGTGACTGTGTGGATGGGGTGGATCCACCCACCTTACCAGGGTGGTCGTGACCCATAACCTCAGAAGAAGGAAAGAAAGAGGCATTGGGGTGCAAGGTGCTCTTGATCCATAAAACCTGATTACAAGAATTAATATTCAATTGTAGCAATATAACCAATTAATCAGTAAGGGTTTTGGAGGAAAACTATGAATTTTGAAGGCAACCACGCACAAAATCAGGTGAAGGCAAGCCTCACACAAAATCTTGAAGAGTAATAAATCACTTCAAAGTTTTTTTCTTGGTAAGTGTAATGGAGTGGGGTTTCTATGCTTCTTTCTTGCCCGACCAACAAGAGATTGAACTCCATTGCTAAAACTAGCAATTTTAATCATGCTTTTCATATTATCTTTTTTCATATTAAATTAATATTTTATTTCAAAGTATTATAGTATTTAGTTTACTTTATCATACATTCAATATTTAATTTTAGGATCAGGAGCAATTGGTTATCTGATTTATTTGGAAGCAACTTTGCCTAGATAATTGTCTCTGATAATAACTTGCAACAAAATATCTTGACAGTGAGATTACATTTATACGGAAGAATATGATGTTTATGGTAATTTTTCATCACCCTACCAACATATGGACCCTGACTTGAACGAAGAGTAAAGTAATTGGTATATCAGAATGAGCACCGCACCACAGATTTTCGCAAATGATAATAGTTGGCCTAGTTGACCTACCCAACACTTATCCTCCTACCATATTCCAACATTCTATGGTGGTTATCCCAATGTGCACTCTCAGCCTCACAACTTTGGAGTTCATGATAGCTACCCATATAGGGAGAGACCCTATGATATGAATTTTTGCCGAACTTGTGGCAAACTCCCACACCAATTCAAGATTCAAAATAAGATTTAAAAGGGACGAATTTGTTGTTATTCGCTCGAAGACAACTTGTGTCAACAAACGATAAGTCACAAAAATTATAATCGAGAACGCCACCAAATAATCCCCTGAAAGCAACTTGTGCTAACCCATAATCAATGATAATTTCTTTGAAAACGATGCCAATTGACTCGATGAGAAAAGATAAGTTGAATATGGTTTAAAACCAAAAGAGAATATAATCTCACAACACGTAAAAACGTAAACCTTCTAAAAACTTGTTGATTGTCTTACATGGGGCGTTCGTCCTCCTTATATAGGAGTAGAGGACATATTCTAGGTATCCTAATAAACTCAAAAATGTTTCCTAATTGATAGGAAAGAACTTAGTTTAAATAGGAACAAAACTAGTTTACATAAGAACAAACCTAGTGTAGATAAGGACCAATAAAGCAATAACCTAATCTAAAGATCTGGATAAGTAAATATCCAAGTCTAGATAAGTGATAATTAAGTAATATCCTTATCTAATGATTTGGATAATGAAAGAGTGTCTTTGGATAAGGAATGAATCAATTTTGGATAACTTTTGGGAGAAACTTCCTTATACAGTGAATCCTTGGACTTGGTCTTGTTTTCACTTGTCCTTGGAATATACAAAAAACCCCACACGTGCACTATTAATTTGGGCTTGCTTCTTGCGCCATGACTTGGATCATGGTAATGAGCCGAGCTTCTTTAATTGGGTCGTGGGGCCCACTAAGCATAAATGGTCCTTTGGGGTTCATTTCCTTTTTCTTGAGTCCAAACTCCTTGGATCATTAAGTTCAAAGCCTCTTTGAATTTCTTGTTTCTTAGCCGTGTGATTGGACCTTCTTGAAGCCTTAATGGATCACGACTTGCAACCACCATCTCTCCATCTTTGGGCTCTCCATTGGGTTCCATTTGCACGACCTCTTGGTCCACGACACTAATAAGTTTGGGTGCAACTTGGGTTGCATCATCCTCCCCTTCTTGAAAAGCATTTGTCCTCAAATCATCACCTACATCAAACGGAAGTAAGTCTACAACATTGAAAGTGACACTACCATTATACTTATTGGGTAGATCCAATTTGTAGGTGTTGTCATTAATTTTGGCAACAACTTGGAACAGTCCATCTCCTCTTGGCATGAGCTTCAATTTTCATTTTCTGGGAACCTTTCCTTCCTCATATGTAGCCATACCCAATCACTTGGTTTGAAAGGCACCTTATTTTGTCCCTTGTTGGTTTGTTTCATATATTGAGATGTTATCTTCTTAATATTAGATTATACCTTCTCATGAATGGTCTTCACAAATTCACTCTTTTTCTTTCCATCTAAACTCAATCTTTCACTCAAAGGTAAATGAGTTAAATCCATAGGAGATAAAGGATTGAGACCATAAACAATTTCCAAAGATGAATATTGTGTAGCTGAATGAATACCTCTATCGTATGCAAATTTAACATGTGGTAAACATTCTTCTCTAGTTTTCAAGTTTTTAGATATCAATGCATGAAGCAATGTTCCTAAGGTCTTATTGACAACTTCAGTTTGGCCATCAGTTTTGGGATGACAAGTAGTTGAAAACAATAACTTTGCCCACAAAGTTTTCCAAAAGTAACTTAAAATTTTTGCATCCCTGCCAGATACAATAGTTCTAGGCACATCATGCAATCTAACAACTTCTCTAAAAAGACACACCACCATGATCTTTGTTCACAGGTAGCTCTCGCATAGAACACATAGGCATGCATAAACAATTTTCACGAAAAAGGAACCCATCACGCCTATAAAATTTTCTCAAAACCAGCCTTCTCAAATGCCATATAAACTCTTTCAAAGCCATGATCAGCCTCATACAAATCCTTAATATGCTCAAAACCATGTAATTTAGTTTCTAGCAAAGAAATAAGAGAGTACTTTCGAGAAAGTGCATTAACAACCACATTCTCCTGAACTTGTTTATACTTGATCACACAAGGAAAAGTTTCTATGTATTCAACCCACTTGGCATGTCTTCCGTTGAGATCTTGTTGGCTCTTGAGGTGCTTCAAGGACTCATGATCTGTGTGGATCATGAACTCCTTTGGCCTTGGATAATGCTGCAAATTCCCTAAAGCTCTCACCAATGCATACATCTCTTTATCATAGTTGGGTAGTTCAATGTATTTCCACTCAGTTTCTCACTAAAGTATGCTATGCACTAATGCCTACACCAGAAACATCACATTCAATTTCAAATGTCTTAAAAAATTATGCAAAGAAAGTAAAGGGGCTTGAGATAACTTCCCTTTTATGAGTTCAAATGCCTTCTCTTGCTCTTCTCCCCACTTGAATGACATATTCCTCTTGATTACCGCCGTGATGGAGGCAACTAGGCTACTAAAATCATGCACAAAGCACTGGTAAAAGCTAGCCAAGCCGTGGAAAGTCCTCACCTGGCTTACGGATGTGGGCGTTGGCTACACTTTGGTGGCTCTTACCTTCTCTTTACACGAGTTTGTCCATGCTAAAAGTGCACTTCTTAAAAAACAAATCGTGCCATTGTAACCTCATGATCCTCTTGAATGTTGCCTCTAATAAAAAGTAACTCCATCTCCTTATAGAACTCCTCTACACTTTTGGAACCTTGCACTAAACACTGCAACTTTTGATGTTTCTCACGGTAGAAATGATTTGGAACAAACCTTCTCCTCAAGATTCGTTTCATCTCCTCCCAATCATCCAATGGTTCCTCTCCATAATGTCTCCTATTGTTCGGCACCTGATCCCCCCATGTAATAGCATAATCAGTAAACTTAATAGATGCGAGTTTTATCTTCTAGCGATCAGTGTAGTCAATGAACATAAAGACTTTATCCAAATACGCCTCTGGATCGTTCCTGTCTGAAAAGTTAGGTATTTTGGTCTTCACGTTTTCAAGATGATCCTCACGAGCACGTCTCGGGTAGCCAAGGTAACGAATAGCCTGATAAGGTGGCCGTCGTGGTTGTTGTACTCTCATATGGCCACTGTTTGGTCTAGCCCCTCGACCATGGGGATCATAATGTTCATCAAACTCAATGGACCAAGCATCAAAATCCTCAGGATCATCAAATTATTCAGCATCGTGTTTAGGGGGATTGATTGGCTGTCTAGCCGCGGTTCGGTCTTCTTCAAGGGGTGGACCTTTGAGGTCAGTTTTGGGGGCCTCCATTCGTGTTATACGTTCTTGATCCTCTCCCTTTGCCATGAGCAAACGTCATAGAACAAAGATCATTTGCTCAAGATTGGCCGTTGAAGGTATATCATACTCTGCTGAATTGCTTATGGTTTTGTCCTTGTGGGACATGCTGTACCAGCAAAGAAAAAGGTTAGTTCGAAATAAACTCACCACTCCTTCATGTGTATCCACTCAAGGATGTTCACTTAAGTACTCGTATATCACTTAAATCGGCTTTTACCTTTTCTAGAACCTCACTACTCTGCCTTTTACCTCTCAAGTACTCTCAGTATGGTTTTAGCCAACTTTGACTCAAACCCTTTCCTCAAGCCAACTTTGTCCCATCATTGTCCTTGGATTGCATTATGTGATCTGTTCCATAATGTAAACAAGATCCCTCTCCTACAATCTAGGTGCCGATTGAAATTGAGATGATCTTGAGATGAACCAACATACAACGAGGGGGAATCGAGCAGAGAGAACATACTAAGTCAAGGCGCGAAGAGAAGGAACAAAATGGCGATGAGAATAGAAGGTGATAGAAGCTGGTTGGTTGTCTTGTAAGTGTTCTATTATATCTTGGCCTTACTGGTTATATCCTCTATACATTACCGGGAT